>CM060951.1:26448062-26515562 GCA_030765055.1 Mantis religiosa | reverse complement strand
CAAACCTGCAGTTGTAATGTCCCGCGTGTTACCTGAGTAGGTGCGACAGCAGTGACCCATAGTGGAAGTCTCACGAAACACAAAGTACATGTATGACGCTACAGATGACGCGCAAGTATAAATTGCAAAAGGAATTTCAAAAGCATTCCCTCCCGCCCCAAGCAACTCCTCGCACGGAACATTTTCCAGAGGGCGTTCCGCGCCGCATCTGAATAAAGCAAAAATAACAGACTATCGTAGAGGTCACTAGAATAAAGCAAACAAAATGTTTGGTACATATAACTGTAATTGTGTTATACTCTATATAATATGTGTTTTAAACTATTTTATAGAGAGATAACTATTTTAATTATTTGTCCAGAGATGGCAGCACAAATAAGTAAACTAAGTCAAATTCTTAAATCCCCAGTTTATTGTTTTAAAACAGCAATGCTTTTAAATTTACTATTGCTTAGGAATAAAAGTGTATGAAATTGTATAACATATACTTGGACGCTGAAATAATGAGATTTAATTCAACAATTAAGAGAATATTTAAGCCATGTCATTCACAACGGAGCGATATTGGCTACTAATATCGTTTCGTGTCTCGACCATCGCCAAGAGCTCCCGCACACAAAAGGCGGCCAGAATCCCGCCAATTGTGTCGGACCCGTTCCCCAACCACATAAAGGTTATGAGGGAACTGAGGGCCAAGCTCCAGGCTAGCTTCCAGGCCACCCGTTTTCCAAGTCGGGTGATCCTAAAGATCACGACCCCGGAGGGCCATGAAGCCGCCAGGGGGGTGCTGCGCGAAGCGGGGATAGAATTCCACACGTTCTCGCTGCAGCGACCTAACCTGGTGCGCAGAGTCATCCGAGGTCTCGGATCTGACACCGACCCAGAGGACATAAAGGTGGGCCTGGCGGAAGAACACGGCATTACGCCGCGTACCGTGGTCCAGCTGACCAAGCAAGTCCGCGAGGAAGGCAAGGAGCCCGTAAGGACTCCCATGCCACTATTCCTCGTAATAGTGGAGAAGGAGGGCGAAGGTCTTCCCAAAATTGATGAGGTGTCCCACCTCTACAACACCAAGATCAGAATCGAACCGTACCATGGCAGAGAGGGGCCAGCCCAATGCTACAGGTGTTTGGGCTTTCACCACTCGAGCCATGCGTGCGAGAGGAAGACCGCCTGCATACGATGTTCAGGCCCTCACCACGTCAACGAATGCCCGAACCCCAGAGAGGAGAAAAAGTGCGCCAACTGCCGAGAGGCCCACATAGGCATCTACGGCGGCTGTCCCGCTAGACTGCGAATAGTGCAGACAAGACAGGGCAGGAACGCAAACAGGGAGCCAGCACAAGTTCGGCCTGGAGTCAGTTTTGCCCAGGCGCTGCGCAAGCAGGAACAGCTGCTGCAGCAGGCCGAGGCAAGCCAGATTCCGGCAGCGACCCAGCCAGTAAGCTCTGGATCTACCGCCAAACAACCACCAGCTGCATCTGCAGCAAAGCCACAGCGGCCTCCTCGCCAGAAGAAGGCCACCGCAGCCCGGCGGGAGAAACCGCCGGCAACTGCGGCAACAACGTCCGGGCAACCAGCCCAAGAATCTGCGGGGAGACAGAGCGGCCCTGCTGCAACTGCTCTCCCCCCTCTACCAGTTCCAGCTACAGTGGCTGCAACAGCCAATGAGGGAGAGGCACCCCTCGCTACAACACCCGCGCCGATTTGGGACACTGGCGTCTCAAACGAGGACTTGGCGGAGTTCCATGAGCTTTCTGCCTGGTTCGCCGAACTAATTCATCGCTCCCTCCCCATTCTGAGGCGCTGCAGGGAGCAACTGACAGATCCCCGCATCCCTGCTCTGCAAAAGCACAGCATTGTGCAACAGACTGCACGGCTCCTCTTCCCTGACTCCAGCTCGTAAATGGCGTTGAGAAGAACTCAGCGAACATTGAGAGCCGCGTTCTGGAACGCAAACGGAGTCCGGGAACAGAGACCCGGCATCTTGGAGTTTGTAAGTGACCACGGGATTGACCTCCTTATGGTATGCGAAACGCATCTGTATGCTGGTATACAATTTAACCTGCCAAGTTACGCCGTCCACCGAGCCGATAGAGTCGGCCGGCGGGGCGGCGGTACAGCTATATTCATCAAAAATCACATCACCCATACTCCCATTACCATCCCCCCGCTTCAACACTTGGAGGCGACCGCCATAAGGCTCTCCTTGGGCGTTTCAGACCTAGTGCTTGTGGCGGTGTATGACCGGCCCAACCATCCCTTCTATGAAGCGGATTACAGGACACTCCTCAACCTAGACCACCGAGTGTGCATAGCCGGTGACTTCAATGCCAAACACCCAGGATGGAACAGCCGAACCCAGAATGATAGGGGAAGGAGCATCTACCGCTTCATCTGCGGAGATCCAACCCTTCATGCGCATGGCCCGCGGGGTCCAACGCACTTCCCGCCTCGTGGCAGGGCGGACGTCATAGATTTCGCAATCACCAAGAACATTCCATTTCATCTGGACCTCACGGCGGTGAATGCTCTGGATTCTGACCACAACCCAGTTGTGATCAATTCAGACGTTACCGTCGCAGCTCTGGCAACGGCTGACTGGGTGGATGAAGTCGACTGGGATGCCGCCATTCTTCACATCCAAAACTCCGTGGAAGCCTGCCCTCGAATCGACTCTGTGGAGTCGCTCGAGGCGGCAGCCAGGGAGTTCTCCACATCCATCCTCAACGCGGTCCGTGTTCACACACACCGCATCCCAATAGACACGCCAAACCCCACAGATATCCCAGGACCCATCAAACAACTCATAAGGGCTAAAAACGCCGTAAGAAAGCTGTGGCAGAGATTTCGCCATCCCAGGATAGGAGAAGTACACCAGAGGTTCAAATCCCTGGCAAGACGACTCCTAAGAGCACACCGCAAAGAGGCCTGGGAAAACATGTTAAGGCAAACCAATCTCCAGGAGAGAAACCCATGGCGAATAGTCCGTAGCCTGCGGAAAGACAAAACCGTACGCCAGCACCCCCTACATAGCCCTAGAGGTCGACTCGTCTACGAGTCGAAAGAAAAGGCAGAGGCGCTAGCAGATTATCTGGAGGCTCAGTTCCAACCCAGGGTAGAGCCAATGGACGATGACCATGCTGACCTCGTGGAACAGGTGGTGGAGGACTTCCTAGAAGCTCCGCCCCCTGACCACGAGGAGTTCCACATTCCCATCGTTACCCCTAGAGAGTTAGCGACCACGCTTAACTCTCTAAGAACCAACAAAGCACCTGGGCAGGACCGTGTGACAGCGGAAATGCTCAAGCACCTTCCACGAAGAGCCGTGATTCACTTAATCCGGATTTATAACGCGTGCCTATACATGCGCCACTTTCCAGCTATCTGGAAGGAGGCGCGCGTGGTGTGCGTTTTAAAGCCGGGGGAAAATCCGGTTTTTCCTTCCAGTTACCGATCAATCAGCCTTCTCCCAGTTTTATCGAAGGTATTCGAAAAACTGCTCCTCTCCCGGCTCCTTCCTCATCTGGAGGAAAGGGGCCTAATCCCGGAACACCAGTTTGGCTTCCGTTCTGGCCACTCCACGACCGAGCAGCTACTGCGGGTTGCCGAGAAGGCCTCCCTGGGTTTCCAGGAAAGGTCTAAAACGGTAGCAGTGCTGCTCGACGTGGAGAAGGCATTCGCCACTACCTGGCATGAAGGACTCATTTACAAACTCCTGGAGCATGAAATTCCCCGTCCATACATTTCCTTGGTGGCCGGTTTCCTCGGAAACCGAAGCTTCCGAGTAAAGATGGAGGGGAAGCTGTCCACCGAGCGGCCCATTGGCGCTGGAGTACCGGAAGGCAGCGTGCTGTCGCCGGCGCTCTTCGCAGCTTACATGGCCGACATCCCAACTCATCACAACACCCAAACCTGTCAGTATGCGGACGATCTCATGATCTTCGCAGTCAATAGGAATACACGGTACAGCTTCCGGCAAATCCAAACCCAGCTCCGGGCCATTGGCGAATGGAGCGCAAAATGGCGAATGGCAATTAACCCGGAGAAGAGCTCTGCTATTCTCCTGGCGAAAACCATAGCCAACCGGTTGCAGCAGAACTTCGTTTTACGGCGCCGTCGAATCCCTTGGGTGCAAACGGCGAAGTATCTCGGGGTGACGCTGGACCGTAAGTAAACTTACGTTCCGCACGTCAAGGGCAAGGTCCAGCTGGGGCACGTCGCACTCCGGAGCCTATACCCTATCTTCAGATCAACCATGCCGATCCGTCTCAAACTCCAACTGTATCGGGCGATCATTCCGCCTATGATTCTGTACGGCTGTGAGATCTGGGGAACAGTGGCTAATACCACTTTCGTCAGACTCCAGACGCTGCAGAACAAGGCACTACGCATCATCTACGATACAGGCTGGAGATTCCCGGCTCATATCCTACATGAGCACTCCCAGATCCCGTACATTGTCGACGTCATTCGCGAGAGGGCACGATCAATGTACGAGAAAATCCAAATTCACCCCAACCCTTTAGTGAACTCCCTGGGAAGGTATGACCCGAGAGATCAAAGGCGCTTGCCGTCCTTCAGACTGCCGAGAGACGTCCTGGGACCCCTTGGGTAACCCAAGGAAAACCCCAGATGTCTCTGGGAACAACTTCTACGCCAAAGGACAAGCGCTACACAACCCGTATCCAAAACGGGGCAAAAAACTAATTCGTGTCTCCCAAAAAGGGAGAACGATTAAGTACAGCTGCCCACGATAAAGAGGGGCAACCCATTCCAAACCTATCCCCCAAAAAGGGAGAACGATTAAGTACAGCTGCCCACGATAAAGAGGGGCAACCCATTCCAAACCTATCCAAAATTTCAAACAGTAAACAAATTCAAACACCCCAGCAGAACATGGATCTACTAGTTCATTTCGCAGGTTAAGCCGCAAAGCGGCTAGGTACTGCGGCATATGACACCCGGACGGGGAAAGCCCCGCCCGACTAGGACTACCTCTGGACCTCTGGACCATCTAGCATTTTAGGATTCCACGGACTCAACGACGGGAATTTTTGTAAAGGACTTGCGACTAGCAAAGTCCGTTGTTTATATTAAATCAGCTTCATCGTTTTGCTATAACGATCCGCAATTGTTTAGCACTCAATAATCTGGGCGTGTATTTTTGGTAGTGCGCAGACGCTGAATACCCAGTGGTGCCAATCAATGTGAAATGACAGGGAAATCGGTGCTCTCTCCGGTGATACATTTCTTTTAAACTATGTACAGCACACCCACTATCACGTACTTTTCATTTTGTTAAGAAATAGATGTGGTTTATATCGTTAGAGGAACGTTTGTGTCCCAATTTAATTAATGTGCCGTAGTTTATAAATCACCTGGCCCTTTCCTTACTTCGCAGCACAGAAGCTGAACTCAAGTACCTAAGTGCACAACTATACTTCGTATAGCAGTGGGCAAATAAACGAACCATTTTTATGTTGTTTTCACTTGTATTGGCTGATGTTTATTTTGAAATTTAGCTTACAAACAAATTAGGATTACTGTAACAGATGAGTTAGCAATTTTCTGTTCCGTAATTTACGGTCACCTCCACTATATGAGGTTGGTGTTTGTCCCTTGCTGTAATTCCTTGATTGTTATCAGTGATTACACATTGCAGAGTAATTATGGCTCAGAATGGATCATTTAATGATTGGAAAATCTCTCTTAAGTGGGCAGCATTGTCTGCATATTGGCAAATTATATTAAAATTGGAGGAAAATGGGCAATAAATAAATAGAAAAAATACGTTATTCTCGGCTTTCTGTGGCATAAGATTGCAGCGCTTTTTATTTCTTCAGTCTTCAATTTTCATGTAAGAGGTGTGAACTTTTAGCTATTGGTAATACTGGTATAACAGAAACTTCTGTTCCACGTGGTATTAGGGTCACAGAAAGTACGAAGAGGAAGCGACACCACACGTGCTGTTAGGGTGATAGCAACTGTAAAGAGGCAATAACACGGTAGTTCTGATAGGGTGGATGGCGGTGACAGGAGTAAGAAATTGTAAATCTTACTGCCAGATATGACGGTAAATTCGCACGAAACAGATATGAAGCAATAGTAGAAGCAAAAATGACTTACTTGATCGCATTATAGAGCAAAATGTAATGCGTAAGTCTGTAGAATATTCATATGAAATGTTTTGTAAAGAGTTATTAGGATTGAATAAATCAATATCGAAGGAAGTTGCAAGAGTTAGGTTAGGAAAGGTTTGCAGAAGAGAGGTAAAGGCAGATGTTTAAAATATTATTACAGCTGTATAGGAAAAGAGGATGGCATCATATTAAGTGAGTTTAGAAGAACCAAAAAGTGTAACACGTAAGGATAGCTGGCGGGCAGAATTGGGCAGGACGATATTTTGCAAGATTTTGGTTAATGGTTAAAAACAGAACACAGGATATAGATAGACAAGAGTTGTGGCAGAGGTAATGGTTTGGCAAGAGATCATTGGATATGTATTTAAAATTTAAGCAAAATTGGGGAAGAGAAAATTTTATAATTGAATATAATAGTTATAATAATAATGATAGTGATACTGTTTTGATAGGAAAATGATAATAATAGTAATGAAGATGATGACGATAAATCCTGATAATTACACCTGGAATGTAACATTACCTTAGCTTTAAGTATATAACTACATTCAATTTTAAAATATAGACATTATTAACCACTGTCACTGTGAGATCGTCGAAATTGTTTTAACAATAATTTATGGCATTTTCCCAAAGATTTCCCATGTTCACTATGCAGCTCATCACCAAACCTATTCAAAAGTTTGTGCGAGCCTTAATGAACGAGATTGCTTCTCCAGTAGCTCTTCTTTTGTTTGTCCAAAATATTAAATTCTTCCATTAATAACTCATTCCATTTCTGGTGCCATATGAACTTTTCTTCTTTTTCTAACTTCTTCTGTCTAGTTCTTTTAAAAGTAACAGCACAACTTTTTTCTTCTATAAGTTGCATGATATCTCCTTTCAAAGTGGTGGAATCTTACAAGTTCCAAGGTTCATGTGGTTTCCTAGCCATTAATTCATATTGTCGAGAGCATTGTTGCGGCAGGTCGCACAAAGAGACAGATAGGGTAAAGCGGAGGTAAAAGGCTTGTCGAAACAGATAAAGTTAGATGACAAACGTTCCTGTCTTGTCTGGTAATTTCTACAACAGTGAAAAAAGAATATTCCACAAACGTCTAGAAATACGAGAAGCTGTAGAAATGAAGCCGCAGCCGTAAATTGGTTTCGTGTACCTGCAACTGTGTTTTGAAAGTGAACTCTTTGTTTGGGTTTAGCGACCTTGTTGATTGTATTTGTGTATGTTACGTAATTCTGCTACCGTAAGGGTTGACCAAAGTGTGTTTCTACGGAAATAAAGAGCATTTTGAATTTTTGAAACTTGGACTTTTATTTCTACGAACCCACAAAGTCACAATATGTAGCGAATCAAACTGTTGTATTAGGAGTATTGTTACTCAACTTCTCTATTATTTGACAATGTTTATACCATCCTCGGTGATTCGAAAGAGAAGAGTCCGTAAGAAAAAGCCAAGGTACCCCAGTACACTCTCACATGGATTCGCTGAGGATAATATGTCAAGGAATTAAATAATTTATATCATTTTTCTTCATCGCTGTGAAAAGTATTTTGCTTTTGTGTACGGTGGTATTATCTGATAATATAGCGTTTATAGTTCCATTCTTCAGTATCTCTTAACACTTTCATTAACCGGAAGTGTACTTATTGACACTGTGCACAAGTAATGATCATGTTGGATGTCCATGAAGAAAACTTAAAATTTTCTTCATATATGTTGTCTTCGCTTACTCTATAGTCTCCGAGTTTCTTTTTGTCAGGTCCACGTAATTGACAGATCATAGCATTCCTGCACGATACATTCTTGTAATAAAGTTAAACATGTACTGAATGGTAAAGCTGGATGTAGGATTAGATTACAAAGATAAATTCAGAGTGAAAACTTCAATGTGATAGTCTGCATTTGATCTATGGATTAGTATCATTTCTATAGCAGGCTGGCAATATGGCAACATGCTGATTCAAAAGTGAACTCCCAAACAGACTCATATTTGTCTCCATATGCTAATTCCCAAATTTACCTTAAGGTATTGGACCTCGTATTTAAAAATAAGCCTTATTTCTTAGTGTGTGTATTTTAGTTACTTATGTGTTTATTGCTGCAATTGTTTTACCTGTGAGCCAAAGACAAGAATTACTCTGCGATAATTAGGGATCTACAGTTATTTGCTGACCTTATAAGTTGCGCCGAACTCACGCTAACGGCAGGTACATGAGGCCCTTGCCCTTTTAGGGTTATTACGGGCTATCTTTATCTTTTATTAGGGATCATGTTTAATTTTGTGACCCCTACAATCTGCACCTTCTCTGATGTTTTGAAACATATTGCGTAGTGGGCTTTCATTTTTAGGAGCATGTCAATGACGTTAAGTTTTATAGGTTTTGTTTCACGGTTACATCTTAAATTTCACTTTGCATTTGTGAAATGTTTGATATTTGTTTGAATGGCTCAAGCACAGTACCGAACATAATAATACATGATACACTGAGTTAGCTACACTTTCTCTGTAAACTGTTCTACAAATCATCCATTATAAGACATTCAAGTCAGGTGTAAGTCACATAGGTCGCTTAGCACTTAACATATATTCAAAAATAAATAGGGGCAGGTGACTCACCTAATTATATATGAATTAACTTATTTAATTGTAATGAGTATCCGCAACGAGATACAGTGCATTTAATGTCTATATTGCCACCAATAGATGGCTCAGCATGTAATATGTTACAGTGTAGAAGAAAATTTTCTCTTTTTAACGCTTTTAATGATAGATTGTAATTTTGCTGCTTAATTATTTACTATATTTAATCTCTGCTTACTAATAAAAATATAAATTAGCAGTACTTTAAAGTAAGATAATATTGAATGTACAAATTTTCGTCTATGAGAAAGGAAGGCATCTAAAGTAAAGCAAAGTACATATATTAATCTCTACTTTTCGAAATAGTAATTCAGGATTGCATTGCATTTTCGCGTTCGTTATCAGTTTTGTTGAAACTTTAATACATTCTTTATAAGAAAAATTATTGAAAGTGATTGTTTCAAATGCCATAAGCAGTATGATTTTAACGCAGTGTGACGTCTGTGACAAGACTATAATATTATCAAAACTCACGTTTATATAAGTCAGTTCTTCATTTGACACCTTCCCTGCTATAACGTGTTGTCATAATCCCGAATATATTTTAGATATTTACCTTATATGATTCTCCACACATATTCTTCAGTAATTACTACAACTGTTCACAGAAATTAATTAACCTATTTGTTGTTTTACTTATACTATATTTATTCTTTTTGTGTATTCTCAATTTTTAAAATCACTTCTACTGACATTGTAAATAGGACAATACAGTATACTTAAGAGCTTAGTCAAATTATTTTAGAGCCAGTCGCTATGTGACGGCTTTCACATTGCATAACCTTTGTTTGGGCAGGACATAAGAGCAGCTTCCTGTATGGGAAAACAAAAAAAAAACGCTTGAAAATTGAAACAAATAACAGGGAATATCTCAGAAATGTTTAACTCCAAAAATTGATTCACATAGATTCAGTCGTTTAACCAGACCTATATACCTTTTATGAATTTATCTTCCTTTGTTTATCAATTAACAAACGTCATTCAGAATTAAAACTACTTCAGAGGACATGTACAATATATGTGTTCCATTATATCTTGAATATATTATAATATGTCAACTTATGATATTTAAATTAAAAACTGAGCCAACTTTTGAAAGTCAGATTTGTTTAGCTACTTTTAGAGAAATAGTATCAGGACTTTTATTTTATTTTTGTGGCATCCTTACAAGACTTTAAGCTACAATACTAACTTCTGTTGTTTACACAGACCTTTACAAAATGTCAGCCATTTGAATTCAGAGCACCTCAAAACGTGTATTGACTATCACATCCCAATACCAAATTTTGGTAAGATACAATAAATATCAACTAAGCTATTTCTCTGATGATTTTGGATTTCTCAGAAATGAAAAAGTGAATTATTTCACAAGAAATCAAGGCGATGGACAGGAGATATCAGGGTCAATGGAACATTTCTAGCCAACTACTGTTGTTGCTTGGAAAGGGAAGTTCTGTAATCAAAACTTAAACGTAAATCAGCCAATCAAATTTCAAGCAAGAGAAAAGTAACGTAACTCCATATTTTACAGATACACGCTAAATCTATATATTTATAGAATCATAAATTCTGCGTTTTTATTCATTTTATAAAGCACGACTTCTACATAGAAACACTATTTGCAAATTACCATTTAGTGATTTGTGAGAGATTCTTACGCGATAGAGAAAAATGGACAGCAACATTCAATTTAGCAAACAGAAGTTAATTACAAACATATTCAGATCGCAAACTAGCGAACAAAAGTTACATTTTGTAGAGTCAGTCAAAAACCGTGTTATATGCTAGTGGTTAAATGCAGTGTACTGTATTTTTGTTTACTTATGGGAAAGTCACAATGACAAGTTAATGTTCAGGTATTCCTGTTTTCGCCCGCCTCTGTAGAATAGATGGAAGCTGGGAATGAATAGCAACTGACTTCTTTGCAAATGGTTATGGAATCTTCTCACAAACGTCACTCTGCGTTAAAGTATAATGATTATTGTATAGATACAAGTTCCAACAAAACTCCAAATTAGAAGAAGAATGGGAATATAATCAATGAGACAATTTGGGGAATGTGAAAATATATATGCAACTTAGAAACCTTCATTTCTCAAACACAAGTATTTGCATGCCTAGTAATGTCTTAGTGTACACTGCTGCATTACTTTGTTTACATGAGGGAAAGGTTAAGTCAAGTCTAAACTAAATTTGGAGAACACAACTGCAATCCATAATTAAACGTACTAAAAATCACAATCTTCCTTCACAGCATCATATATTATTACAGGTAGAGCCACCTATGGAGAGCAGTAGACACTCGCTAATAGGGTTGTATCTCCTAGCGGGCAGCAATATAACTAAATGAACGTTAACTATATTGTTTATCCACTCTACTACCGATGACTATTTTTCTAACTACTCCAAGTTTAAACTTTTACAAAAGTAGTTTCATTAAACATTTTGTGGTGTATACTTGAGTACAAGTCTGGAGTGAATTTTTAAAAAGTAAGTCAATGTATTTGGACTTTAAAATTAAAATGAAATCACAAGAAACACGAGAAAGGAGCTTAGCATTATCAGATATTAAAACATTGAAAATTTTAACCCATAAACAACGAATAGTTCGGAAATCGTCACTAACATAAACAGCTAACTTCACATAAATTGTTTTATATGGATCTCCATTATTTGTGAGTTCCTGTAATAGTACACTGAGCTAGAGCGTTGTTGTTTAATTCCAGACCACGAATGTTCACTGGGAAGTTCCCTGACATAGATCTCGTGTGTTTTCTAGTGTTCGCTTAACTGTACTCCTGTACTCAGAAGTGTAAGTTGACACTTAGCCATTAGACACAGAAGGAAGTACTCACCATCTCATTGCTTCTAACATTGTTTTTATGACAATCTAGGCACGACATAAACATCAGTGGCGAATGTTTCTTCTTCATTTGTTTGTTCAATATTTGGTTCATGTTACCCTTACACTTCATTATTATACATTTTAAAATAGTCCACATATTCACTATCTGAATAATCTTTAAATTAATTATGTATTATACCTAAACATGGATGTATTCTAAGATAAACACGACAAACGTAACATGGCATAACCTTTAGAGTCAAAAGAAACAGTTTAACAGAAATAAAATAAAACAGAACCATCGCAAAGAATCTGTCACTTGGATTAAAAGCCGAGGAATACTTTTTCAAAACTACAACGCTGTAGCTCACTGTGCTATTGCCTTGGAAATCAGTTTTAAACAATCTATATGAACTTAGTTGTTCATATCTTTGACGATTTCCAAATTATCCGTTGCTTTTCGTTTAAAGTGTTCCATGTTTTAATATCTGGTAATGCTGAGCTCCTTTCTTGTGTTACTTGTAATTCCTTGTGAATTTGAAAGTCCAAACAGAACGACCTGCTTTGTAAACATTTAACATTCACTGTAGTTTGTCTAAGATATATTAATTTACCAGTATAAATTTGTACAATTAGCAAACGTACAGTTAGTTGTATTGCCGCCCGCTAGGAATTAAAACACTTTTACCGGGTGTGTACTGCTGCCCATAGATGGCTCCATCTGTAATATATGAACGAAAATTGTGATTTTTAGTACGTTTTATGATGGATTGTGTTTGTGTAATTCAAATGAAGTTAGGACTTGACTTGACTTTAACTCATGGAAACAAACAAACAAACAAACAAGCTTGGGAACGAAGTTAATATTGTCACCCGGGCGTTGGAACACCCTATGGAAGCAGCTGAGAGCGGAAGACAGGAGAGGTCCGTGTTAGCCACGTCTTCCCCTCGTCCGTCTTATAGCTGTGACAGGGATGGCTGGGGGAAAAGACATGATTGTGCGGTCTGCTTCCCTTTCACCTGTGTTCTGGAAATTACGGGATCTTTCATCTACTGGAATCTTCGCCTGGGAACAAGAAAAGCCGAGAAGACGGCGAGATGCCTATAAAAAGGGCTGCAGCTAGTCAGAAGTTTAGTGTGAGTGAAGAGACAGTCGCAGTTCGTGGTGTAAGAGTTAGTCAGTGACGTGTTAATGAACGAGAAGATTGTGCAACGGAAGACTGTACGTAACTGTGTATGTGTATCGGAGTATTGTCCGTAATTACTAGTGCAAGTGAAATTGTAACGGACGAACTGGTGAATCGTAATTGTGTGCATTACGTAATTTTATGTAATTGGCAAGAGTTTAACTGTAAGTCGGTGGAAATAAAGAACATTTTTGAGTGGTGAATTTGGACTTTTCATTTCAGGAACCCACAAAGTCACACTGGTGTCAGAAGTGGGATGATAACATCACCGAACATTACAACCATGGACGCGGCATTGGAAAAATTTTTGGAGAAGATGATGGAAATGATGACCGAATTAACAGAGAAGACGGAAGCGGCAAGTAACAGCCTGGCCGCAGAACTGAAACTAATGAAGACGGCTAACGACAACATCACCGAGAAGATGGCAGAATTGAAGGCCGAGTTAACCACAGAAATGAGAGCAGCGAACAGCAGTCAGGCCACGGAAATGAAGGCGGCGAACGAGGTTCTCGCCGCAAAGATTGAGGAACGGTTGGCCGGCGTGAGGGATGACGTCACGAATCTGGGCTAGCGGATGGGTCAAGTAGACGACAGCCTTAATGATTTAGAGGAAAAGGCCGACAACATCACAAAACCCCTCACCCGCCTGACGGAGGAACACCGGCCCTATGTGTGGACGGAGGACGCCGAAGACGCTTTCCAGCACCCGAAGGAGACCCTGTGCAGTGCTCCAATTTTGGGTTTCCCACAACCGAGTGGCGCCTTCATTGTGGACACCGACGCTAGCGACCATTACATTGGAGGTGTCCTATCGCAGATCCACGACGGCCATGAGCGGGTGATAGCCTACCACAGCAAGACGCTATCCAAGGCAGAGAAGAACTACTGCGTCACCCGACGAGAATTATTGGCGGTAGTAAAGACCTTGGAGCACTTCCACAAGTACCTGTACGGTCAGCCATTCCACCTGAGGACTGACCATTCCGCCCTAACCTTGCTATTGAGTTTTAAGAACCTGGAAGGCCAGACAGCATGTTGGGTCCAGAGGCTGCAGGAGTACGATTTCACCTCGGAACATCGTAGAGGGAAGAGCCACGGTAACGCAGACGCCATGTCCCGAAGACCGTGTCCAGTAGAGTGCCGTCAGTGCACAAGAGTGGAAGAGAAGAGGCGTGCCGCAGCAGTCCGAGTAGTTGTGGCAGTGCCTGCTGAAGGCTGGGATAGCGCAGGCCTGAGGAGGGAGCAGCTGGCGGACGCAGACTTGGGGCCACTTTGAGGGAAGTGGAGGCAGGGACAAGACCAACCTGGGAGGACATCGCACCGAGGAGCGCCACCTACAACTCGTACTGGGCCCAATGGGACTCGTTGAAGACCAGAGAGGGCGTGCAGTTCCGGGTATGGGAGTCACCCGATGGGAAGGCGCAGAGAGAACAGTTGGTACTCCCCCGGAGTAAGGTCCCGGAAGTCTTGGAGGAAGTGCACGCCGGTACTTCAGGAGGACACCTGGGAGCGAACCGTATGAGTCACAAACTACGGCAGCGCTACTTCTGGCTCAGACTCCGGGCAGATGCTGGTGGTACACCTGGACCGCCTGGCACGCTACGATGGTGCTGTTCGGGGCGAACAGCTTTGAGGAGGGAGCAGTGTCACCCGGGCGTTGGAACACCCTATGGAAGCAGCTGAGAGCGGAAGACAGGGGAGGTCCGTGTTAGCCACGCCTCCTCCTCGTCCGTCTTATAGTGGTGACAGGGATGGCTGGGGGAAAAAACATGATTGTGCGGTCTGTTTCTCTTTCACCTCTGTTCTGGAAATTACGGGATCTTTCATCTACTGGAATCTTCGCCTGGGAACAAGAAAAGCCGAGAAGACGGCGAGATGCCTATAAAAAGGGCTGCAGCTAGTCAGAAGTTTAGTGTGAGTGAGGAGACAGTCGCAGTTCGTGGTGTAAGAGTTAGTCAGTGACGTGTTAATGAACGAGAAGATTGTGCAACGGAAGACTGTACGTAACTGTGTATGTATATCGAAGTATTGTCCGTAATTACTAGTGCAAGTGAAATTGTAACGGACGAACTGGTGAATCGTAATTGTGTGCATTACGTAATTTTATGTAAATGGCAAGAGCTTAACTGTAAGTCGGTGGAAATAAACAACATTTTTGAGTGGTGAAATTGGACTTTTCATTTCACGAACCCACAAAGTCACAATATATTATTATCGAACTGTTGTATATCACAAATTGATTACAACACAACCTCCTGAAATATATTATTAAATACATGAGTAATAAATTTATACTTAAAACTGAGGGCACAAAGTAGATTACTACATTTTGAAGTCAAAAAGTAAAAAGTACTAAAACCTTATGGTATTTATGTATATTCTATTAGCAACCCAAAATACCATTCAAATTTGAAAAAATATTATAACTTTATCATAGAACTATAATTGCCAATCAAAAAATAGAGGAGCACTTCAAGTTACAATTCAATTTTGTAACAAACATTGCTCCGGATTATGCCAAAGTGAATTTTCTTTAAGATATATCCAAATTGATTCAAGAAGAAGGGGATCATTTGTCAGAAACAGAATGATGTCAAGTTATTGAGCTGCATGAAGTAAAACCACTAATCTCCAAACACAGCAGCAATACACCAGGAGCAGATGTAGTCAGCTATCAGATGATACAAAATATATCAGACAATACTATGGAAATATTAACTAGTGTACTTAATTGCATTTTAAAATCTGATAAAGAAATGCAGAATTCTGAAAGAATACTAGAAAGAAAAAGCTTTATATCAGACCTATATTGAAACGAAATAATGATTTGAACTTAACAAACAGATATCACCCAACTGCATTACTTTGTTCCCCTTGGGAAATATTTGAAAAAAGTCCTGGCTAACACAATCTTCTTTTATTAGTAAAGATACAGACTGTGGCCTTAATTTGAATAAGGTTCAGGAAAACATTCGCTAAAATCGATAGCTAGGCTACACTATTGCTGAAATTATTTCCACATTTATGAATAAAAATTGTGTATTAGCAGTAAGCTTACACAATATTAAAGTCAGTATGCAGTGCAATCTATGTTATTAAAGGAAATTGAAAACAAATTGAAATACCATCAAAATGAAAAACGCATTATTACGTTGATGATCAACAGAGAAATTACACTAAATCCGAAATATCCTTGCTGAGAGAAGGGAGTAACTATTCAGCGATTGCCCCAAGGTTCGTCCTGATGTCTTATTTTGTATATTATATCTACTCTAAATCTGGAAAAATTTCTGATTAAAGAATTTCATTATCTGGAATTTGTAGATAATTTACTGCTATACATTTGCTGTACAAAATTTAACATTGATGGAGCAATAGTAAAGTTTGAAGAGAATGTCTACAATATAGTAAGCCATCTGGAAGACAACTGAATAACTTATAATGCAGACAAACTTATTTGGATAATTTAAAAGAAGGAGAAGTGTTAAGACTGGTAACTATGATATAGCATCTAGATCTTATATAAATGTCTTGAGACTCAATTAGGACTGCAAACTGACTTGGAATATTCACATAAAGAGTAGCATTCAACAATTAAATAAGGTTTTGTATATATTTAAATACATCTGTGAAAGAAGTTAGATGTATATTTACATACCCTAACATCTTCATACAATAATTTAATAAACACTGTTATAAAATATGGAGCATTGTGATCAGTAGGCATCCTATTAAAAGTAAAGTAAATTAAACTTTGCCATATAAAAATTTTAAGCAATATTTGGAACCAATGGAACCCTGACTCTAACAGTAAATTAACTTGGAGGAATACCAATTAAACTAATACATATTAACATTATATAAAATTATAAAATTGTTGGGGTGTTGTTAATTTAGTTGCTCATCTCACATAAAAATGTAGAGGCTTAAATATCTACAAGAGTGATAAAGTTATAAAGTTGGTATTTTTGGCATAAACTAGATTGACTGATAATTAATTTGAAACTGTGTAACACTCTACTAGCTTTACGTATTGCTTTGTATTTCTATTTACTTCTAGGAAATAAACAATGACAATTAGAGTTCATATATTCCAGTGATTATGATGATAATGTTTATACTGAACATAGGTGTACAGTAGAATTTTTATATAACATAGATTTAAAAGCTACACATATTACATGACCAATTACTATGCTTCAGCCTAAAGAAATAGCAATTATTTAATTAACTTACAGAGTTAATTATATGGAATACCGAGTTTAAATATTTTGAATGTGATCCCTACTTCTCTTTTGTTCATGCTTTTCAGAAAAGCTTCCTTGGCTTTATATCTGAGTGATCTAATTTGTGTATGAAAATTTTGTTTTATTTTAGGCATTTTGTTTTTATGTTTAGGCATACTTTATCATTGTTTTAGAGACCATGTTAATTTGGAGTTCCAAACACAACGTCCTACAAATTAAGTATTCAACTGTCATTTCAGTCTTGTATTCAAGTATAGATAGATAGATAGTTTTATTCACCTTAGGAATATACAATATTCATGGCTTCGTCAAATTTGTACCCATAAGAATAATACATTTCTTATGAGTAATACAATTATGAATAATACAATAGTAATTAAATAATACAGTAGTAGTTAAATAATACAATAGTGATTAAAGTAATGCAGTAGTATTTAACAGAATAATAATACAAATAGTAATTAAGAATAAGGCACCTTTGGTCACATAATAGTTTAATGTATTACATTTTTAAGAACTAGGCTCTAAGAGACATAATTTTTACCAAAAAAAAAAAATCCATATTTACTTTATTATTTAATTTTACTTTTTAGAAACTCATCTGTTGTCTGTGACATTACTTTTAGTAGGACATTTTTTACAGCTTTTTTGAATATTACAAGTATCACCTCCAAAGTTGCACAGGTATTTATTCACAAACATCATTTTAGGAAGCATTGATATGTTGATCATGTTTTAAGTATTCTTCCACTGAATAATAGCAACCTTTTCTTAAAAATGATTTTACAGTCAGTTTAAACATTTTTTCCGATGTTATACTTTTAATGTCATCGGGTAGTTTGTTATATAATAATACTGCTTTATGTTCGAAGCTATGTGTGAATAAAGTTGTATTGTGGCTTGTAATGCGTAGATCTGATTTACTTCTCGTATTATGTGTATGTATCTGCGAATTTGTTTCAAATTGAGCAAGTACAATTCTTGTCCTAACTAGAGCTTCATATATATACACACAGGGTAATGGAAGTATTTTTAGTAGTTTAAAATATGGTTTACAGCTGGTGGTGAAAGGAATATTTACTATATAACGAATAGCCCTTTTCTGCAGTCTAAATATTTTTGATACATCTTTAGCATTTCCCCAGCTAAGTATACCATAAGACATTATACACCAGAATGTTTAATGAAACTACTTCCTTTTGGAAATGTTTATTTTAATCTTGGAGTAGTAGAGTGGGTTGAGAAATTAGTGTGACTATAATATATTAATTTACCGACATAAAGATATATAATATACGTAATGTTCCTGTAATTGTATGGCCTGTCCGCTAGAAGATCCATGCATTTCACTGACTGTTACTACCGTCCATAGATGGCTCTACCGGTAATCGTAAATTATACTGTGGAAGAATATTGTTATTTTTAATATGTTTTATCGCAGACTGAAATTATGTTGTCCAGATATAACTGAGGCTTGACTTTGTATTTAACTTGTTGGAATAAAAAGTGTAACAGTGTACATTAAGGCAATAGTGCACGTAACAAGTTTTGTGTTTGAGAAAGCAAGCCTATTGAGGTGTATACATCTGTGTAATTCTCCCAATTTTGCTCCATATTTTTGAAAATTATTATAGGATGTTGACTTATTGAAATTTTGTTGGAACTTCAATCAATTTAAAATTATGAAGAAATTTTATAGTGCATCTTTCAACTGTCTCATCAGCCTGAGAGAGTTAATATAATCATTTTAGAGCCAGTTGCTATGTAATGTCTTTGAGATTGCATTTCTTTTGTTTGGGCCCAACGTAAAAGCAACCTCCTATACGGGAAAGATAATTATTTGAATCTTGAAAGAAATAATAGGGAATGATTAACGCCACGAAATTGTTTGATATAAATTTATTGATGTTTGAAACGGTTCAGGGACTTTTTCATTTGCGTGTTTACCTTAAAGTATGTTTACGTTTAGGACAGAGACTAACCCGACAGGGAAAAATTAATACTTTTGATACTTGTGACATGAAGTGCAAGGGAAAAGTAGCAAATGTGGAAGATGAAGAAACAGATAAAGGAAATCCATCCGCCAATGATGTCTCTGTCCTGCCTAGATTGTCATTAAAACAATATTAGAAACAAGGAGATGGTGAATAGTTCCTTCTGTATCTAACGAGTAAGGTTCAACTTACTATTCCGGAATACACGAGTCCAGTGAAGTAAAGACTAATAAAATACCTAGACATAGCAGTCACGTCTATAGAAATGTCTGGGCTCGACCCAGGGAATATTACGTAACCAGAAACTAAGACTGCCACGCTTTAAGCCACCTCACCACTTGAGAGACAGATAGATTCCACACAAATAATGGAGGTCTGGTTAAAGGAGGAAAATTATTTCAGCTTCGGTCTTTAAGATATTAACGATTTGCGAGATATTAGTTGTTTTTATTTTAAATTGGGCAACACTTTTATATCTTGATAGTGCTAAGCAAACGTCTTGTGCTTTTTGTGATCCCATGAAATTTCAGGGTCCAAATATAACGTGCAACATTTTAAACATTTAACCATCACTTCATACTTGTACTTATACATAAAATGTTTAATGAAACTGCTTATCTTAAACTTGGAGTAGATAGAAAAGCAATCCTCTGTAGTAGCTTGAGTAGAGAAAGTACTGTGACTATAATAGTGGATTTACTGTAATAAAGCTATACAATGTAGCAAACATTTATTTAGTTGTATTTCTGTCCGCTAGGAGATACATCCTGTGCGTTGTTGTACATAGATGGCTCTACCTGTCATATACGATACGCTGGAAGAAATATATAACTTTTTATAAGTTCTATAACAGAATGTAATTTCGCCGTTTAGATTTGATCTAGACTTGAACTGGCGTTTACCTAGTGGATATAAACGGTTGCAGTAGTGTATGCCAATTCAATATTGGACGTTCAAGTTTTCGTATTTGAGAAAGGAAGTCTGCTAATTTGGATACATTACTGTGCTTCTCGCGAATTTGTTTTATGTATTTAATACTATCACTACTGGTCTGCATTTTGTTTGTTGGAACATATACCCAGTTATAATGTACACAACACTTTAAAGTCTCTCTTGTCTTATAAGCCATAGGATTTTTACGTAGTGAGATGTTTGCGAGTACGTAACCATTTCCAACAACCTGAGAAGCGTGACAATTCTATAAGTCAGATGCTATTCATATGGTTATTGCTCCCAAATGTTGTCATAATTAGAGCTAGGACTTTCATGTACTGCATATTCTTCCGCATTGTTTATACACAAATTAGAGCCATAAATGTCCATAAATTAAAACGTTGGCTATCTTATATATTTGATCATCATAACTTTTTTTTCCATATTTGTACATTTTGGGTGTAAAATTACACATTCTGACCCTTACCGCTGTTCTTTTAATCCCTTTCATGAAATTGAAATACAGTAAACTCTCGATTATTCAACATATATGCTCCTTTGTGTAGAACAATAGAGAGAAAGAAAAGTTCTTGCATAAGTTTCGCGTCCACTTGAACTCAGCTTTCTGTGTTTGATTCTCAGAGAGGGAGCGTTTAGGCAGAAATAAAGCATTGCACCGTAAACGATAGATTACCGTCCATTCTCAGTTTCCTGTGTAAGGTCGACAAAGGAAGTTATTCAGTACGTACACTTCAGCATCCTTTGGCAGCAACCGTGTTTAATTGAGATGCCTCCAGTAGCGTCAAAGTTATCAAAGTTAAAGTCATGGGTTACAATAGATGATTCATTCAGTAATGATGGGGATGTGATCTTCTTCCAGGCTTGTACTTAGAAGGTGAAATGTTCAATGAAATGCAAGTCACCCAACATGTGCGTAGTGCCCTTACTACGACTAGAGCACTACAAACATCTAAAAGGCAAGTTCTTCTATCTCAAGTGCAACAGTCTTCAGGTGCAGGAAATGCATTCTTCCATGGTATGTGTACTGCTATGTTTTTTGCAAAAATTCCATGGTACAAACTCCAGGTACCTAAATATCGCGCAGTTTTAGCGAAGTATTGTGTGAGGCAGGTGCCTAATGATTCTACGCTCTGAAGAAACTACCCGCGTTTGTGTTACGAGGATGCGCTGATAAATGTGCGACGTCGTATATGCAGCAATTATAAATCGATCGCTGTCGATGAAACTACGGATGTGAAAGAACACTATATTGTCTATCTCATGTTGGTAAGCTGGACGGAACACATCCCGCTATACCTTTTGTGATTTCTTAGACAGTGTTAGAATATACAAATCATGCAAGTGTAGCTATTTTGGGAATGATGAATTTAAGGTGTTGTGGCATGAAGGAGTTCAGGAAGACAAAGTTCTTATTCCTTATCCTGATGCTGCAGCATACATGCTAAAGGTAGGGACTACATTACATGTGTCCTGTGTCGCCTATGGACCGCAACGTGTCGCCGAATTGCGAAGTAAATACCCACAAGTGAACCGTATCTTTTCAGGCACCAAAATGTATTTGTTATGTGCTGCACTTCAGAGAACTACTGCCAAATGTGTAATTGTTCCCTAAAACTGTCCTAACAAGCTGGGGACGTAGATCGTAGATGTCTGTTTTATAGTGAACATTTTAAAGATGTGAAATCTCTGGTGGATTCATTACCATCGAAATCATCAGTTTCAGTGAGAGACGCCCAAAGTGGCTTCAACGATCCTAAAATGCAGTGCCAATTACCATATATCCAAAGCAATTTTGGATTCATTGCTGATAGTATTTTGAAATTATAAACTCGTGGCATTTCCTCAAGAAGTCATTGAACATTGTGAAAGATGTTAAAGCCAAGTTATCTGCTGGTGAAGGGATTGTTGGAATACAAGTATTACAGAAATTTGAGTCTGTGATGAAGAGAAACCCTGGCTTCTCGACATTGACTTCAGTGTGCAAGACCCTCAACAGCGAAAAAGTGAAACCCCCAGATTATATCTCTCCTGAAAAATGTTATTCACTTACATTTGCACCAGCAACTTCCTGTGACGTGGGGGACCATTTTCAATACTCTAGGACATCCTCTCTGACCGGCGACATTCCACGACAATACAAAACTAGGAGATATGTCTAATACTTCATTGTAAGTCAGAATGAAGCACATTGGGTTCTGCAAAGTGATGTTTAGTGCAAAGCCAATTTAAATTCCTTTGATCCTTTACTTCATGAAAACCTAAACAGCTTTCATTTATATTTACGTCACGTCTCCAACTAACTCGTATATTTCCTGTAACACCACTTGGGGTTCTCTTATGCATTGAGATACACACCGTTGGTGGCGACTTACTATGCTATGCTTACTACTTCATAGTTAAACCACTATTTTTAGATTTATTGATGGAAACCAATTGTTTTTCCATACTAGCCGTGTGTAATCTATAGTTTGGTTAGATAGATTGATCCTGCCGCGCTGTAGCCCATTTTAGCACTGCAGGGACAGACATGTAGTAAATAAAAATGGGAATTGCGTTACAAATATAATTTATATAATATAGTTATTTAAGCTATTAACGATTACTGAGATATTCGCTGTTTCTCGTTAAAAATGCTCAAAGCTTTTAAATCCTTATAGTGCCAAGCTCCGTTCTTGGGCTTCTTATAGTCGCATGGAATTTGAAAAAAGAAAAATAATAATAAAAATAAAATCTGAATTACTATGCCTTGGTATCTAATTCTAAACCAAGGCATAATATCCACCGATTTTATTTCTCATTTTTATACTTTATTAAATACTACCAATTTTTGCAGATACAAATTACATTATAAAACTTAACCACCTATCTAAACTAATCTATAGCTACTGTTTCTAGTAGCTTACAATGAAATCTAATCCTATTTCTGTTCAACAGTCCTCTAACAAAAGAAATTTAACAATTCAATCTAAATTAAACTATTGTCACGTGTTTGTTTGTACTGAGTAATAATTAGACTGTTGGTACTACATTATGTAAGTTTTACAATTTTAGCCTGGTATTGATACACTTCCTCAACAAGTTACATGATTTGACATCAGGAAAAGGAGCAGTTCATCATTTCGTCGTTTGTTCCATCCTACCTTTTATTAATTTGAAATATGGTCTTCCTCGTCTAACTGGATTATCCTCCTCCTGCCTGATCAATCCTGCCCGTGAAAATCCAGTTGCTTTCGTCTGTTAGTTCTCAATCATCCTCTTCGGAATGTAGATCATGTTTCTCCTCCTGCTCTACTTGTCTCGTTTGCCTTGATCTAGCAGATCTCCTTAGTGGTTGATGTTCTACTTCCTCTCTTTGTAAACGTTGATGTAAGCCCAGTGGTTTCTCTTGTAGATATCTGCCGTAACTCAGTTTGCATACTATTCCTGCCATCTGTTTTAATATTGTGTAGTGTTCTTTATTTTTGATTACTGTTGCTATTTGTTTTCCAGCTAATTGCTGCCGTTGATCCTGAAGTTCTTCTCGGTAATTTTGGCATTCAAATAGAACATGTTCGGCTGTATCCTGTAGTCCATAAAGCTCACAATTATCATCTCTTTTCTTGTTGATCTTCTTATAGATAGTGCCATGCGGTCCATGACCCGATAGATAATGTATAAGTCCTTGCTTGGGATCAAGATGTTGTAGTCTAAGTCTTTCTTTGATGTTTGGAAAAATACTGTAAAACCTTCGTCCTGTTTTAAATGATTCCATTCTTGTTGCCATACATATATTAATTCCGAGTTAATTTGCCGTTTGTCACTGCATCTTTTACCAACTATTTCCTTTACCTTATACAAACTTTCTATTTTGAGCCAATAAATGGCTGCCCTTCTTCTGATAGCAAGATCCAGAGGCCATATACCTAACATAATAAGTAGTGTCATTATAGATGTTGTTTCCGTTGCACCTGTTGCTCTTATCATTTATTGTCGCTGCGTCTTCCTAATTATTCTAATGTTCTTCTACAGACTAAGACGGTGAGCCCATATGGCCGCTGCATATCCCGTAATTCCCAACATAACACCAGTGTGACAAGTTCTTATTGCGTTCAAATGTAGTTTGAAATTTCTTGTTGTTAATGTCGCTATCTTCACCATAATATTTGAATTTGAAAGGCCAAACACAACAACCTAGGGTCGTATTCATAGCTATCACTTTGTTCTAGACTATCTTCAGACTAACTTGGTCCGGACCAAAGGCGGTCTAACTTTTCGGTATTCATAGACGATAGAAAGCCTCGGAACAAGTACAGCCGTGGACCAGCACGGAGCAAATGTTACACAAATTAGAAATGTGCTTCTGCGCATGCGCGTGTCTCAAGAATGTGCGAGCCTTTATGAACGAGATTGTTCTTCAGTAGCTCTTCTTTGGGGCGTCCAAAATATTAAATTCTTTTCAAAATAAGACATTCCTGTTCTGGTCTCCTATGAGCTTTTCTTCTTCTAAGTCTTTCTATCTTCTTCTCAGCTTATTGTCTAATTCTTTAAAAAGTTACAGCATAATTTCCTTGTTCAATAAGTTGTTTGGTATCTTCTTTCAAAGTGGTCGAAACTTTCAAAATCAAAGGTTCAGGTGGTTTCCCAACCATTAGTTCATATGCAGCGAATCAAGTTGTTGTGTTGGCAGTATTGTTCCTGAGCTTCAGAAGTTATCGCTGTGGATAATATGTCAAAGAATTAAATATTTTATTATCATTCCTCTTCATCGCCGTGAAAATTATTATACTACTGTGAACTCTGGCAATATATGATAATTTGGCTTTTATAGGTCCATTCTTCAGTACACAATTTCTTAGCAATTTCTATTTAAACAAAGGTTTACTTTTTGGCAAAGTGCACAATTTGAAACTAGCCTTCAACCTTTGTGTCCACGTGTTTTATATCATAATGATTATGTTAGATGTCCATTAAGTAAAAGTCCAAGTAATAGATTGTTCATAACATCCCTACAAGATATCATCGAAATAAAGTTAAACATGTACTGAATGGTAATGTTCACTTACATTTCAAAGATAAAATCAGAGTGAAGTCTTCAATGTGATAGTGAACATTTGATCTATGGATTAATATCATTGCTGTAGCAAGTTGATCTCCATGAAAAAATGCTGATTCAACAGTAAAATTCCATACATATTCATATTTGTCCCAGTCAGCTAATTCTCAAATTTATCCTAAGATATTATAACACGAATTTAAAAGTGAGCTTCATAGTTAAACACAAATATTTGTGTTAATCAATTGTTCAACACACAGAATTATGTACAGACAAAGTTTGCCACAAGAGTGATAAAGTTCTAGAATTATAATTCTTGCTATAACTTAGATTGTTTGGTAAATAAATTCAAATTGTGTAACAGGCTACCAGTTTTATGCGTTGTATTGACATTTGACCTAATTCTAGGAAATACACAATAACAAGTTAGAATTCAAGTAATCCACGTATTGTGACGATAATGTTCATACAGAATATAAGTTTACACCAGCATTTGTTTATTTAACACTGTTATACATTGGTTTAAAAAATATAGATATGAGAGCACAAATTACTGCGTTCAACCATAAACATCTGGCATAGAGGGTTAAAAAATTTTGAACATGATCTTCATCATTTTATTCCCATGGTTTTGGATAAATGTTCTTTGTCTTTAGTACCTGAGTGATATAATTTTTGCAAGGTTTTGTGTTATTTAATTGTTCTAGTCATTTTCGTCACATTGAAGGTTTAGGTTTATACTTGCAGTGATTTTGTAAGAATACGTTTATGTTTAGGGATCATTCATAAATAATTTAGAAGTTATTGAGATAGTGGGAAAATGGATCATTTTCATATTTCTAGCGAGAAGTAGAAAAGGAAGGACTATCGCCTACTGATGCTTATGTTCTACTCAGACTGACATAAGTACGTGTTAGAAGCAAGGAGATGGTGAGTAGTTCCTTCTCTAACGACTAAGGGTCAACTTACACTTTTGGAGTACAGGAGTACAGTGAAGTAAGCAATGGAAAGGTATGTGAACTTAAAGTATGACGTCTATGACTGGGATCGACACAGGAAATTTCCGTGGCCGGGAACTAAAGCTGCCACGCTCTAGCCCACTGTACCGCTACAGGGACTGATATGTACTACACAAATAATGGAGATATGGTTAAAACAAATAATTCTTTTCAGCTTTGGTCTTTAAGCTATTAACGATTTGCGAGATACTCGCCATTTTTCGTGAAAATGCTCAATACTTTTATATTTTGATAATGCTAAGCTCCATTCTAGTATTTCTTGTGACTTTCGTGTGAATTCGAAAGACCAAACACAACAATATACATTTTAAACATTTAACTAATGCTTCAGCTTTGTACTCAAGTATATAGAACACAATGTTTATTGAAACTACCTTTATAAATTTGTATCTTATACTTGGAGTAGTTAAAAGCAGTCCTCTATTGTAGAGTGGTTTGAGAAAGTACTGTGACCATATCTTTACGCAAATAAGGATATATAATATAGCAATACTTGTTTTAATTGTCTTACTGCCCGCTAGAGATACGATGTTTTTACCGACTGTGTATTGCTGTGCATAGATGGCTCTAGCTGCAATATGTGAGACGCTGGAAGAAGGTTGAAAGCTTTTAGGTTTTCTATAAGACACTGTCATTTCGAAGTTTATATATCCCCATGATGCGCTCAGGAATGCCGACACCCCTTAAGTTGCGCCTTTTTCAGGCTTTAATTCTTCCAATCATGCTTTATGCTTCTGAGATCTGGGGCATGGCCGCAGGATCCAATCTGCGTCAAATTCAGCGTGTACAAAATAGATGTCTTAGGGCCATCTATTCTGTTTGCTGGAGGTTTCCCGTGAGATACCTTCATGAAGCCTCATCTCTCCACTATGTGGAAGATGTCATTAGGCACCGGGCCACAAAATTCTACGTGAGTTTGCCTCAACATCAGAGCGCCCTGGTTAGGTCTCTAGGGAACTACAGAACAACCGAAAGACGCTACAAGCTATACCGGCTTCCCCGCATGGCATGCGGGCACACCCGGTATTTCAACCTAAAATTACTACTGTTTGAATTTAATAGACATTCTAAATTAAACTCTTCCTGAAAATTATCACACCAGCGGTGCTAACATAGCGTTGCACCCGAGTTGGCTACCATGAGGAGCTACGGCTACCTCCCTTCTTTTCATCTACATTATCTTAAACCACCAACCTGCAAAACCCCACATTTCCTGTCATTAAGTGGTTAAGTCCGTGTAGGACAGGTACACGAATGACACACATCGTGCTGACCCTCAGTCAGCCGCCAGCTGCTTGAATGAATGAAAAAAAAGTTTATATTCCATCGTGACTTGAGTTGTCGTTTACGTAGTGGAAGTATACGGATGTGGTAGTGTATATTAACACAATGCTACAAGTACAAGTATTTGTATTCGAGAAAGAAAGGCTGCTAAAGCGGTTACATCTTTGTGCTTTTCGCAAAACATTCTTTATAATCTCTCACGAACCTCAGGATCTTAATGCAGTTTGACTCTTGCGAGATTACTCTATTACCATTTCCTAAAGTTTCGAGAGAAGGACATCACGTTTATAAAAGTCAGTTGCTCTTCATAGGGTTTGAGATTTGGTCTGGAATCAAACAAGTTCCACTGCTCCCGTATGTTGTCATAATCATTAATTTGGTTCACATGACTTTCTATATATATTCTTCAGCAAAGACACAAGGGTTTGCAGTAATTAGTTAACTCTTTGTTGTTTTACTTATTGCATGTTTATTCTTTTTTTTTATTCGGAATTTTTAAAGTCGCTACTACTAACATTGGAACTAAGACATTAGAGTTTATTCCACTCATCTGAGAATCAGTCGCTTTGTGATGACTTTCACATTCGATTCCCTTTGTCTGGTCACGGCATAAAAACAACTTCCTGTCTGGGAAATGTTTCAAATATTGACAAAACAATTTGAATATGCTCGAAATTTTATTCAAAAATATAATTAATCATGTGTGATTAAGTAAATGTGGATTATCTGAAAAAGAGTTTTCAAAGGGAATAGCTCTTTATTTACAACATAACACGTGACACATACAGTAAACTTTCCAACGAGAATCTGAAATAATTGATCCAGAAGCACAGATAGTATATTTGTAAATTCAGATGTAACTATATTTTGCTCTATGTTATCAAAAAACTAATGGACTGTCACATCGTGAAGCGCAAATTCCATGGATTCATAAGATACATTTAAAACTCAAACCTAAATACACATATAGGAAATATAGGGAAATAAATGAAAATACTCTGAAGGAATTTAACAAAAACCATACACTTTGAATAATTTAAACAAACTTATGACGCTAGTGTAACTAACAATAAATATGTATAATAGCTTCCTTCAGTGCTTTAGGGCTCACTTTTAATTGTTTTTCCCATTTAAGTTCAGAAATTAACTTCAAAGGACAATGCCTGGATCACTTTAGGAATTAGAAAGTCATGCATGCGTAAAATAGAACTACATCAGCAAACTAGAATCAGTGAGAATTAACATATAAAGAACTCAAAAAATATTGCAAATTTCTAAAGAATCTAGTAGAAACTGCTGAAGTATTGTATAATAATAAACGAAATCGGCACTCAGACAATAAAATAAACACCACTTGGATACGAGTACAAAACAATGTAGCACGTTAGAAAATTAGTCAATAACACTCAGTGTTGATAATCATGAAATTTCCAAACCTCTACAAGTTGCAGAAATGTTTAATATATTCCTTTTAGATGTAACAATAAAAAGAATTAAATATTAATTATGAGAGTAAAGTTGTAGCTTAAGAATTACTGAGACAAAACTTTCATAGACCTTGTTCTACTTTTAAAGTCAATCTACGCCTTCTGAAATAAATAAAATTATTTGCTCTTATAAAACTAAGAGTCCCTCTGGTTATGACGAAATAATTACAAAACTCTGGAAATCTTGCTGCTCACAAATTAGCATTCCCCTAACGCAATGAGTTTCCAAAGACTGTAGTTTTTCCTGATAGGATGATGTTCTGTATTTCTAAACCTCTTTTCATAACAGCCGAACGCAATAATGTATAATGTAATGGACCGATATCTCTCTTGTCAAATTTTTTTCAGAAGTTCTCGACAAAGTAATGTTCAAAAGACTGTATGAACACCTTGAGTATAACAACATACTTGTCAGTGATCAGTTTGAACTCAGAAAGGTAATATCGACAAATGACGCAACTTATAAACTTACTCATTATTTGTTGACTGCTTTAAACGAAAACTGACATGTAGGTGGAATTTTCTGTGATCTAGAAAAGGCTTTTGACTGTGGTAATCATGCAAGTCTTATACCAGAATTGGAATTCTGTGGTTTAAATTGATTAAACTGATGAAATTGATTAAATGGATTTTGTATTTCAACTAAATGAAAGAAAAGAGAATGATGAGGTAGCTGGTGATAGCGTTTATGAAAAACAAACTTGAAATTCGAAAATAGTAACTCAAGGATTACCCGAAGGTTTGGTGTTAGGACCTTCACTACTTCTAACCTATATAATTGACCTCTAGGTTTATATAAAAGATATTGCATGTTAGTGTCCAGATGACCACAACAAATTTATGTTAGTGTATAGTTAAATTGAATTATGTTTTCAAATGTATGTTATGTTGGTTTAGAGCGAACATATTATTTGTGAATCTAGACAAAACAAGAGTTGTTAAATTTAGAACTTGTTATAGATCACACTCTCAACTGGAAATTGGGATTAGCCATATGTTATTAAAAGAAATTCACAGTGGCACATATCTGGGTCTTCAAGTTGACAGATGTTTAGATTGGAAAGTTTACACAAGGTACATCTTAGCTAAACTCAACTCTGTGTGTTAGGCTACCGGAGTGCTGGTTTGTTACACTTAAATCGGTGTGTTATGCATACTTTAATTCTATCACGGAATTCGGAATATTATTTTGGGGCAGCTCCATAAAAGATAAAAAAATATTTCTTATGCAACAGAAGGTTAGACAAATCATTAATAATACTCACATCAGATGTTCCTACAAACATCCTTTCAGACTAATGAAGATATTAACTCTTCCTTGCGTGTATATAGTCTCGAACCTAAATTTCTTTATGCGCAATCAGGTCTCATTTTAACAAATAATTAATAGAATAAACAATAGGCAAAAGTATAATATTCATTATCACAGTGTTAAACTTTCTTGCTTCCAGAAATGAGTGTATTATGAAACCATCGAAACATTTGACGTTCTTCTTAATGATCTTAAAAAAATTGATCATTACGGCGTTTTTGATAATGCTGCTATGTTCATAATCATCTTCTTCTGTACAAGATTATCTGAAAGACAAAGTATCCTGATAATGTTTACGTATCTCTGTAAAGTAAATCTAACTGTTCTAATGACAAATCATTGCCAATAAATCTTTGATGTGTACTCAAAAGCTAGTTTAATGTATATACATTTAAAAATGGTTATAAATTGCATCGAGACGTACTGACAAAAGCCAAACGACACTTGATTAAAAGTGATTTTGTATCATATATTATCCATGACTATTTTCCTGTATTTAGTTTTATATTGCGTGTTGATAACGCAATTCTTATTGTCTTATGCTACGTTTTCAGGCTTATGTATTTGACACGGCTGATCACCTGCGAAGCCTTGATTAGTAATGCTCGCTGTGAAAACTTCAAGTTTTACATTTTTGAATTTTTAATTATTTCTCAAAACATTTAACCCCTGAAATTAAATGTCTTTAGAATTTCTAATAACATGGTTATTAAAATTACTATCAAAATTCAGTTCACTAAAGCCATAAATAATTTTGAATGAAATATCTCTAATAACATCTTCAGGGTTGGAGGAATTAGTGTGACTATGGCGCGTTAATTCACAGACATAAAAATATATAACAAAGCAAGCGTTCATTTAGTTCTATTCCTGCTCGCTAGGAGATACAAACGCTCTCGACTGTGTATTGCTGACAAAAGATGGCTCTATATAGAATATATATTACAGTGGTAGAAGATTGTAGTTTGTAGTAAGTTTTGTGGCATATTGTAACTGTGCGGTTGAAGTACAATTTAGAGTTCACTTTGTATTGAAACAGTAAAGATAAAAGGTTGCTATAATATATATTATCATAATACTGGACGTGCAAATATTTGGTTTTGAGAATGGAAGCCTGCTAAAGTGATTACATGTATGTGCTTCTTGGAAGATTTATTTTATATTCTTATTCTGATTGTCAAACGACAATCCTTTTGTTGATAGTTGTGAAATTATTTGTTTCATGTGTCACATTTGCCTTATGACTTTAACGCAGTGAGAGATTCGTGAGAACACTCCATGCATATTTCTAAAACCTTTGTCACCCTTTTAATGTCAGTTAACATACATGTAGTTTGAGATTAGGTCTAAAATCACGTAAGTTTCACTGCTGCCATATGTTGCCATAATCATTAAGTTAGTTCACATGGCTTACTTAATGATATTATTCAACAATTAACTGCAAGTGTGCTGAAATTAGTTAACCCCTTAATGTTTTACTTATAATATGATTATTATTTTTGTGTTTTCTGAATTTCAAAGGTCAATTCTACTAACACTGGAAAAACGACAATACACTAGGCTTAAGAAATTAAACAAATCATTTTAGAGCTAGTGGCTATGTGATGACTTAATCTTTTGTTCCCTTTTTTTGGTCAGGACATAAAAACAGCTTCCTATATACAAAAGCAATAAACATTTGAAAATTGAAGCGAATAATAGGAACATTTCGGAAAGGGTTATCTCCACAAAATGGTTGGATATAAATCTAGTCGTTTATTGAGACCTATATACCTTTAAGGAATATATCTGTTTCCTAGTTTGCCAATTATAAAAACATCATTCAGAATTGCATCGACTTCAGTTGTTATTTACAATATATTCCATTTTATCATGATAATAATTTTAACTCATGACACTTCAGTTCAAAATTGTTCGAACCAAGATTTAAAAATCAATTTTAATTAGCTATTTGTATATAAAGAGTATATATCACAACTACGTTTTAATTTACGTTTTCATCCTTACAAGAACTTAAACTACAATGCCAGCGCTTTTGTTTTGAGTTCTGTTGTTCACATTGGCCTTTTTAAAATGTCAGCCATTTGAATTCAGAGCACTTCAAAACGTGTATTGACAGTTTATCTCGAATACAAGTTTTGGTAAGATACAATATCTACCAAGTAGTGATGGAGAACGTTACAAATGTTTATCTCTAATAACCTGAAGTGAAAGAAGAATGAAGTTTTTAAAGTATAATGAACGAGTAGAGAAGTTTATAAAAATTTAACACAACAGGTTGTTTTGTGATGATGCTCAACTAAAATATCAAGTTTGAATTTCAACTTATCATTTTTGTGTTGTGCTGTTCAATAAACATGTTCACGAACATTTTATAACATCCAACATTTAGTGATATCGGACAATGAATGAAATGATGTTCAAATGAGTTCAAGGTACATCGAGCTTAGAGTTACCGGACATTCATTTTTCATGCTGAGGGAAAACGCCCAACGTTAAATTGTATCAGAAGATGAGTAAAATGATGTTCAAATGAATACAGGGTCCATAGAGCTTAGATAATATCTCCATTCTACGTTTCTCAGCTTCTGTATGACATTACCTCGTGGAAATATAGAGTTGCAGTGGTATATATTAACAAATACTGCAATTACAAATATTTATATTTGAGAAAGGAAACCTGCTACTTACATATTCTTGTTTCTCGAAAATTTGTTTGATACTTTTAATGACAATGACGTTGTTTGTTTGCAATTATCCCCAGTTAAAATGAACATAACATGTGTCAGTGCTCCACAACCATTTCCAAAATATTACTGAGAAGCATGTCACGCTTTTTAAAGTTAGTTGCTATTCTTATGTTTGTATGCAATTACGGAAGCTTCACTACTCTCATATGTTGCCATAATCATGACTTTAGTTCACATGACTTCTACATATATTCTTCAACAATTACTAGAAGTGTATGCAGAAATTTGACTAACGCTTTGTTGTTTTATTTATTCTATGTTTATTGATTTTGCGTGTTCAACATTTTTAAAGTTGCTCCTACTGTCAGTGGAAATAGTGGAAAACCATTTTAGAGCCAGTCGCTATGTGATGTCTTTTACATTGCATTTTATTCGGTTGGTCAGGACATAAAGACAACTGCTTATATGGGAAAACAATAAACAGGGAATATCTGGGAAATGGTTAACTCGACAAATTGTTTGATATAAGTTTGGTCGTTTAACGTGGCCTATATATATTTAAGAATTTGCCTACCTCTTACAGTTTACCAATCATGCAAACATAATTCAGAGTCAAAAAGGCTTCAGAGGCTGTTTACAGGAAATTCAAGATATATAATATGTTTTAAGAGGAAAATATTTAACTTATGGTACTTTATTTAAAGATCGTTTGTACATAACTAAGGTGAGACGTTTCAACTTACTTTCATCTGAAACAGAAAAGGATCCTTATAGAAAAAGATCTATGAACAACGATCTTGTTGCTTATCTAGCAAACTTGGCACCAAGAACTTTAATACAATACACCCTCAAGAAAGTACCATATAAATAATAATAATTTTAATCTTCAGAATATCTTATATGCTTAATATGTTTCCTTAACAGATATAAATATGTATAACTTGGGAATTGTTCCTTGAAAGTTCTGGAAACTGTCACGTAAGTAGTAAACAAAGTAAACTTAAAGTCTAGATCGCGTTTAAACACTAAAGGTAGCTATATCTGAGTGAGGAATTAATATATTGGTCTACATTCAAATTCTTGGTATCAGTACCATATAAATGGTAATGAATTGCCTTCACACACAAAATTGAAATCCAGCTTTCACTGTCAATAAACGTTTTGAGATAAAGTACGAGACGTCTCTTTGTTCAGAGTATATAAAAATCAAAGTGTGTTAACATCAAAATTGATACTTAAATACCACAACATGAGACTAGCAAAAGGTAAAGGATAGGCCATAGCTTGCTAATCAGAATATGAAATTCTCTTTAAAGCAAACAAACTGTGACAGCTTCAGTTTTATATGTAGTGATAGCTTTCCGAGAAATTCGCTATTATTGGTTTGAAGTCTTAAATGCTTATATTTTCACAAATGTTACGTGCTGAAACACGTCATCACGTGCTATCGTGTCGTGTGCTTGAGAGCAAAGGAACATCCTCTTTACTTCGTTTAAGGATTAACGTTTAAGGTTTTTACAATGTTTTTCCTCATCCTGAAAGACGAATGTCGGGTAACACTAAGCTCTATGGACCCTGGACTCATTTGAACATCATTTCATACATTCCATTCATCGTCCGACATGACTTAACGTTGGAGGACGTCAATTAAAAAAATTATGTTAAACAACGAACTAATTTTTACCGACCAACAGTCTATACTACAATAGCAGTCAATGAGACGTGATAAGGTCACGTGACCGTGAACTGATACAGGGCAAGCTTATGTGAAACATGGATTAAACCGTCGAACACACTTTTAAATTTGTCGCGAGGCATAGTTAGGTTGGTAGAACCAGAGTGAAAGAGACAGATAGCGTCCAAACCACGCCGGCGGACTGGCCAGCGCGTGTGCGCAGCGCTAATCACTTGTGGAGAGAGACCAATAGAGGGAGAAAGAGACCGGTCCATGGTGTTCTCGCTACATCACGAATGATCGTGCTAGTTCGGTAACTTTCGAGAAACGATAATTCGGTTATAAAAGCGTCACACCTAATCGAACAGCTCAGTCGTGGAGTGACAGCTGCCAGTCAGTGAATGGAGTTAGTTGCTATCCAATTGTCTATGGACTTGTGAATTGACTATGTGGACGTGTGGCAGACGGCATTGAAGGTTGCGTTCCTGTGTGTTACGTCATTCTGCTGATATTGGAGTTGTACAAGTCTCTTTCTACAGAAATAAAGAGAATTTTGAATTTCTGCAAACTAAACTTTTAATTTATCAGACTTAGAAAGTGACAATATTGAGTTGGGTATCAAGATGTCAAGAAAATCCATATAACCGTAAATATTAACGCAATTTTTATTTTCTAAAAATGGCCAATGATTTTGATTAAATTGCCAACTGTTTCAGATATTTTAAGGGCAAGGGAACACTCAAGAATTGTTGGATTGTGAGTTTATGTACCAGTGTTTACGAAAATGCATTCTTCTTCAAAGGAAGTATCAGGTTACTCCAAACTGCATGAACCTAGTTCAAATATATTCTAAAGTGCAACCAAATGACGTGAGCCTGGTGTATTATAATTAGTTTTGTTGCTTCATTGTAAATACCAGATTTTCTAGAGTTATTACCGAGTGCGATAGTGGTATCGTATGTGTCCCGCATTTGGATGGTCGGAGTTTGTGACCATAGATTTTCCGGGTTACCAAGTGAGTGTTAGAAAAGAATATTTATCTAACAACATCCGTTCATTCTCTAAATCCAATCTTTCCAGGTAATGAAGTCGCCGCTGCAGACAAAGTACAAATCGATTGTTTATTTGACTTTCCTCATTTGAGTTTTGCTGAATATCTGTGCTTTAGATACAAGGGAGCTCAAAAAATATGTTTCCAGAACATAATCAATAATACATTTTGGATAGAATGCAATTCCTCCTCTACCTACTATATACGTGGTACACAAACTATTTTAACACTAAGGAAAAGCACGAGGAACAAAACCTACACAAACCTGCGGTTGTAATGTCCCGCGTGTTACCTGAGTACATGCGACAATAGTGACACCCAGTGGTAGTCTCACGAAATACGAAGTACATGTATGTCGCTACAGATGACGCGCAAGTAGAAATTGCAAAAGCAATTTCAAAGATAACCCCTCCCCTTTTGCAATTTCAAAGATAACCCCTCCCCCCCCCAAAACACTCCTGCCCGAAATTTTTCCAGATGGTGTTCAGCGCCGCATCTGAATAAAGCAAAAATAAGACTGCCGCAGAGGTTACTACAGCAAACCAAACAAAACGTTTTGTACATATAACTGTAATTGTGTTATACTCTATGTAATATGTGTCTTAAAGTATGTTATAGATAGATAAATATTTTAATTATCTGTCCAGAGATGGCAGCACAAGTAAGCAAACTAAGTACAGTTTTTAAATCCCCATTCATTGTTTTAAGAAAGCAATGCTCTTAAATTTACTACCGATTAGGAACAAAAGTGTATTAAATTGTATAACATAGAATTGGACAATTAAGAGAATATTTAAGCACTGTCATTCACAATGGAGTGATATCGGCTACTAACATCGTTTCGTGTCTCAACCGTCTATCTACGACAGCATACAGTAACAATAACAGTAACACCAGTAATAGTTGTAAAGAGCTTGCGGCTAGTAAGCAGCTCAGCTTAATCCTTTTGCAATAACGATCAGCATTTGTATAGCAATCTTCTGCTGGGAAATTATGGTCATCTCATTCATTGATATTCATGCAATGGTTTATCAGCATGTTGTACCTGCACACACATCAGTAACTGGACAATACTACAGGGATATCCTGAAAACATTGTAAGTCCATATCAGGCGCAAAAGACCGCATTTCCATGAAGCAGGCGCGCAATGCAACTGTAAAGGTCACTCTAGAAAATTGGAAGTCTGTCTGTGAAAATGTGAATGGGATACAAGAAATGAACTGAAAAAAGACTGCTTAATTGATGATATGTTGGACAATTTAATCATAAATTTAAAATGAAGTGACTCTTAATCGTCGATGTGTATTTGTGGTAGTGCGCAGACGCTGCATACCCAATGCTGCCAATCCGTGGCCATTACTAAATGCCCCAGTCCCGTGTAATGACATAGGGAAATCCGTGCTACATCCGTGGATACATTACATTTAATCTATGTACAGCATATTCATCAACACTCAATTCTCATTTTGTTAAGAAATAGATGTGGTTTATAACGTTAGAGGAACGATTATGTCCCAATGTAATTGATGTACCGTAATTTATAAATCACCTGGCCCTTTCCTTACTTCGAAGCACAGAAGTAACTAAGTGCACAACTATACTTTGTATTGAAGTGGCTTCATGAATTTACCATTTTTATGTTGCCTTTTACTCTGTTCTCAAATTCTCTGTTCCACGTGGTATTAGGGTCACAGCAAGTACGAAGAGCTAGTAACACTACACGTGGTATTAGAGTGACAGCAACTGTGAAGAGGTAATAACACGGTAGTTCTGGAGGGGGTAAATTGCCCTGCAAGGGAGGACGGCGATGACAGGAGTAAGACATTGTAAGTCTTACTGCCAGATATGACGATAAATTGACTCGAAACGAATATGGAGAAATAGTAGGTCGCATTATAGAGCGAAATGTAATACGTAAATCTGTAGAATATTCATATGAAATGTTTTGTAAAGAGTTATTGGGATTGAATAAATCAATATCGAAGGAAGCTGCAAGAGTTAGGTTAGGAAAGGCTGGCAGAAGAGATATAATGAGAGATGCTTAAAATATTGGTACAGCTGTATAGGAAAAGAAGATGGCAACTTATTAAGTGTGTTTAGGATAACAAAAATGAGCACGTAAGGATAGCTTTTGGGCAGGATTGGGCAGGATGATATATGGTAAGATTTTGGTTAATGGTTAAAAACAGAACACAGGATATAGATAGCCAATCGGTCAGGGAGGGGTAATTGTTTGGCAAGAGATCATTAGTTACATATTTAAAATATAAGAAAAATTGAGGAAGAGGAAGTTTTACAATTTAATATAATAGTTATAATAATGACAGTGATAAAGTTGATAGGATAATGATAATGATAATAGTAATGATGATGATGACGACGATAAATCCTGATAATTACACCTGGAACGTAACGTTACCTTAGCTTTAAATATAAAACTAAATTCAAGTTTAACATATGTATATTCTTAACCAGTGTCACTGTGAGGACGTCGAAATTGTTTTAACCATAATTTATAATTTAATAATTTATGGCATTTTTCCAAAAATTTCCCATGTTCACTTTGCGGCTTATCACCAAGCCTATTCACAAGTTCGTACGAGCCTTTATAAACAATATTGCTTCTTTAGTAGCTCTTCTTTTGGGTGTACAAAATATTAAACTCTTTTCATAATAACTAATTCCATTTCTGGTACCCTATGATATTTTCTTCTTCTAACTTCTTCTGTCTAGTTCTTTTAAAAGTTACGGCACAACCTTTTTCTTCAATAAGTTGAATATCTCCTTTCAAAGTGGTCGAAAACTGTCAAGAACAAAGGTTAATGTGGGTTCCCAGCCATTAGTTCATATGGTCGCGAGCATTGTTGCGGCCGGACGCACAAAGGGACAGATAGTGCAATGCGGAGATGAAAAGTAAGCCTTATACTTAAACACAATTAGATAAATCAAAGGTAATTAACTGTTCAAAACATAATCTATGTGCAGTCTAAATTTGCTACAAGAGTGATAAAGTTTTAGAATTGCTATTTTTGGTATAAATTTGAATCGTTGGTAAATAATCTGAAATTGAGTAACAGGCTACCAGTTTTATGCATTGTTTTATATTTGTATTTACTTCTAGGAAACACATAATGACAAGTTGTATCTCAAGTTATCCAGGAATTCTGACCATAATGTTCATACGGAACATGAGTTTACACTATCTTTTTATGTCACACTGTTATACATGATTTTATATGTATAAATATGAGATCACCAATTACTACGCCCAAGACTAAACATCTGGCATAGACAGTTCACAAATTTTCAACATGATCTTTTTTTTTTTTAAAAAAAAAAAGCTTCCTTGCATTTAGTATCTGAGCCACATCATATCTGTGCAGTAATTCTGCTTCAATTTATCTATTTAATTTGTTTCCTGTTAAATTTATGGCACTAATATATGCCGTGTTTTTCTTACAATACATGTATGTTTAGGGACAGTTTCTAATTAATTTAGAGATTGTTGAGATAGGAAAAAGTGAAACATTTTAATATTTGTAGCAACGAAGTGGAAAGGGAACAAGGACTATCTACCACTGATGTTTCTGTTCTGATTAAATTGTCACAAAAACAGTTTTAGAAGCAAGGAGATGGTGTGCAGTTCCTTCTGTAACTAAAGACAAAGCGTCAACTTACACTTCTGGAGTACAAGAGTATAGTCAAGTGAACACTGGAAAAGTACCTAGACATAAAGTAACGCGTCTCTGTCTGAGATTGACTCAGGAACCTTCCGTGGCCGGGAACTAAAGCTACCACACTTTAGCTCACTGTATCACTACAGGGAGTGACATATGCCACACAAACAATGGAGATCTGGAAGTGCAAATAATTTATATGAACCCACGCCTTTAAAACATCGACATTTACGCGATATTCGTTGTTTTTACTTAAAATGTTCGATGAATATCTCAGAAATGTTTAACTCCAAAAATTGATTCACATAAATTTGGTCGTTTAACCAGACCTATATACCTTTTAGGAATTTGTCTTCTCTTAGTTTACCAATTAGCAAACGTCAATTCAGAATAAAAACTACTTCAGAGGACATGTACAAGATATGTGTTCCATTATATCATGAATATATTATAATATGTCAACTTATGATAGTTTAATTCAAAATTGAGGCAACTTTTGAAAGTCAGATTTGGTTAGCTACTTGTATAGAAATAGTATCAAAACTTTTATTTTATTTTTGTGGTGCATCCTTATAAAACTTTAAGCTACAATACTAACTTCTGTTGTTTACACAGACCATTACAAAATGCCAACCATTAGAACTCAGAGCACCTCAAAACGTGTATTGACAGTCTCAATTCAATACCTAATTTTGGTAAGATACAATAATCATCAACTAAACTATTTGTCTGATGATTCTGGATTTCTTAAGCATGAAAAAGTGAGTTATTTCATCAAGAAATCAGGGCCATGGACAGGAGATATCAGGGTCAATGGAATATTTCTAGCCCACTACAGTTGTTGCTTGGAAAGGGAAGTTCCTTAATCACGACTTAAACGTAAATCAGCCAATCAAATTTCAAGCAAGAGAAAAGTAACGTAACTCCATATTTTACAGATACACACTTATTTCTATATATTTATAGAATCAGAAATTCTGCGCTTTTATTCATTTTATAACGCACGACTTTTGCATAGAAGCACTATTTCCAAATTACCATTTAGTGAAATGTGAGAGATTCTTACGTGATAGGGAAAAATGAACAGCAACATTCAATTTGGCAAACAGAAATTAATTACAAATATCTTTAGATCACAAACTAGCAAACAAAAGTTACATTTTGCAGTGTCAGTCAAAAACTGTGTTACATGCTAGTAGCTAAATGCAGTGTACTGTATTTTTATTTACTTATGGAAAGTCACAATGACAGGTTCATGCTCAGGTATTCCTGTTTTCGCCCGCCTCTGTAGCGTAGATGGTAGCTGGAAATGAATAGCAACTGACTTTTTGGCAAACGGTTATGGAATTTTCTCCCAAACATCACACTGCGTTAAATTGCAGTGATTATTGAACAGATACAAGTTCCAACAAAACTCTACATATGGAGAAAATGGGAATATAAATAATGGAGAAAATGGGAATATAAATAATGGAAAAGTTTAGGAAATGTGAAAATATATATGCAACTTAGAAGACTTCATTTCTCAAACACAAGTATTTGTATGCCTAGTAGTGCCCTAATGTACACCCTTGCAATACTTTGTTTACGTGAGGTAAAGGTTAAGTCAAGTATAAACTAAATTTGAAGAACACAACTGCAATCCATCGTAAAGCGTACTAAAATTCACAATCTTCCATCACAGCATTATATATTACAGGTAGAGCCATCTATGAAGAGCAATAGATACTCGCTAACAGGGTTCTATCTCCTAGAGGGTAGGTATACAACTAAATGAGCGTAAACGGTACCTTTTACCCACTCTACTACCCATGACTATTTTCCATTCTGCTCCAAGTTTAAACTTTTCAAAGTAGTTTCATTAAACATATTTTGTGTATACTTGAGTACAACTCTGGAGTTAATGTTTAAAAAGTAAGTCCATATATTTGGACTTTAAAATTAACATGAAATTACAAGAAACACGGGTAAGGAGCTTAGCACTATCAGATATTAAAACATTGAAAATGTTAACCCAAAAATAACGAATAGTTCGGAAATCGTCACTAACATAAACAGCAAACTTCACATCAATTATTTTATATGGATCTCCATTATTTGTGAGTTCCTGTGATGGTACAGTGCACTAGAGCGTTGTTGTTTACTTCCAGGCCACGAATGTTCCATGGGAAGTTCCCTGACATAGATTTTGTGTGTTTTCTAGTGTTCACTTAACTGTACTCCTGTACTCAGAAGTGTAAGTTGACACTTAGCCGTTAGACACAGAAGGAAGTACTCACCATCTCCTTGCTTCTAACATTGTTCTTATAACAATCTAGGCACGATATAAACATCAGTGGCGAATGTTTCTTCTTAGTCATTTGTTTGTTCAATATTTGGTTTATGTTACCCTTACACTTCATTATTATTCATTTTAAAATGGTCCACATATTCACTATCTGAATAATCCTTTAATTTTTTGTGAATTATACCTAAACATGGATGTATTCTAAGATAAACATGACAAATGTAACATGGGATAACCTATAGAGTCAAAAGAAACAGTGAAACAAAACTAAAATAAAAGAGAACCATCGCAAAGAATCTGTCACTTGGATTAAAAGCCGAGGAATACTTTTTCAAAACTACAACGCTCTAGCTCACCGTACTATTGCATGTACTCACAAGTACTACACAAATAATGGAAATCAGTTTTAAACAACCTCCATGGACTTAGTTGTTTATATCATTGACGATTTCCAAATTATCCATTGCTTTTCGTTTTAAATGTTCCATGTTTTAATATCTGATAATGCTAAGCTCCTTTCTTGTGTTTCTTGTAATTCCTTGCTAATTTTAAAGTCCAAACTCAACGACCTACTTTGTAAATATTTATCATTCTCTACAGACCTGTAGTCAAGTATACTCAACAAAATGTTAAATGAAACTACTTTTGTAAATGTTTATCTTAAACTTGGAGTAGATAGAAAAACAGTCCTCTGTAGTAGAATGAGTAGACGAAGTAATTTGTCTAAGATACATTAGTTTATCAGTATAAAATTGTACAATTAGGTAACGTTCAGTTAGTTGTATTCCCGCCCGGTAGGACATACAACACTTTTACCGGGTGTGTACTGCGGGCCATAGATGGCTCCATCTGCAATATATGATACTGTGAATGAAAATTGTGATTTTTAGTACGTTTTATTATGTATTGTGGCTGTGTTATTCAAATTAAATTAAAACTTGACTTGACCTTTACCTCATGGAAACAAAGTGTTGCAACACTGTACATTAAGGCATTATCGAGCATACAAATATTTTGCTTTGAGAAAGGAAGACTCCTAAGTTGAATATATGTCTTCACTTTTTTTTAATCCTGTCATTAAGTGGTTAAGTGCGTCTAGGGCAAGTACACGAATGACACACATCGTGCTGACCCTCAGTCAGCCGCCAGCTACTTGAATGAATGAATGAATGAATGAATTCGTCTTTGTTAATTATTCCCTTTTCGTTGGGTTTCAGAATTTTGTAGAAACCTGTATCTATGTAATATCCATTTGATTTTGACGCATTATAACGTTTGTGAGAAGACTCCCTAACCATTTAAAAGAAATATTTGTTGCTATTCATATGGTGTGAGATTTGGGCTTGAATCGCACAAGTTTTACTGCTTCCATATGTTGTCATAGTCATAATTTTTATTTTAGACTTTTTTACACTTTTTCTTCAACAATTACTACCATTGTTTGCAGAAATTAGCTAACCTCTTTGTTGGGTTACTGATTTTACGTTTATTCTTTTTGTGCTAACGATAGGAATTTTGTGACAGGTAAGCCAATAGCAAGAGAAATCATTCTACTGTTAAGTTGTTCACCTTTAGGTCATTGTTTCAGAAACCAAAAAGAAAATGAAACTAAGATATAGTTTGAACCAGATGGAAAAGAATAGAAAAAATATTGTGCTAGATATCATAATGTCAATTCTAAAGGTTGCTGCAATACATTTTTGAAGCAGAGGTAAGAAAAAAACTTACAGGTATGACAATTTATAGATTCTAAAAGAAGCTGTACTTATACAGATAAAGTTAATTCTGGGTCAAATCCAAAATTAAACTTCCTTGTACTAAGCTTAAAGAGACTTGGAGTTTTTAGGCAATGCAGTTAAGTCAGTTAAGTCAAGGAACAAAAAGGTTGTAACTACAAGCAAAATAGTAAAGAATAGAGGAACTAGTTGAACTACTAGTCTAATAATGCAAGCAAAATTCCTAATTTAAACAAAGTATTAGTGATCCAAATGGTAAATTTCAGAACCAAAATTCGAACCTTTAATTAAGACAATTGAGAGTAAAGAATACGGAGTGGTGTGGTAAATGAGGAAAATGAAACTGTCTCATTGCAGATAATTGCAGAGTATATTATAATCATTTAGCAGTTACTAATTCTTTTGTCTTCAATGACGTTAGCTAAAGTAGGGAATGAAGTTAATAGATAATTATCGAACTTTTGTATATTACAAATTGATCACAACAGAACCTCATGAGTCGTGAAATATAACGGCCACGCCGTGGCTCAGTGGTTAGACCGCTTGGCTCTCACCAAGGCGGCCCGGGTTCGAACCCAGGCGACCGCAAAGTGAGATTTGTAGTGGACAACACGGCGCTGGGGCGGGTTTTCCCCGGGATCTCCGGTTTCCCCGCCATCTCATTCCACCGGTGCTCCATCTTCATCTCATATATCATCAATGTCATCACCTGCGGTGACGTATGTAGTAAAAGCGGGCGTTAAACACTACACATACTATACGTGAAATATAATGTTAAATACATAAATAATAAAATTATACTTGAAACTGAAAGCACAAAGTAGATTACTACATTTAGAAGTAACAAAATCTTATGGTATTTAGGTACATTCTATTAGCAACCCAAAAATACCATTCAAATTTGAAAAAAATATTATAACTTTATCAAAGAACTATAACTGCCAATCAAAAAATAGAAGACCATTTCAGGTTACAATTCGATTTTGCAACAAACATTGCTCCGCATTATGTCAACATGATTTTTCTTTAAGATATATCCAAATTGATTCAAGAAGAAGGGGATCATTTGTCAGAAACAGAATGGTGTCAAGTTATTGAGCTGCATGAAGTAAAACCACTAATCTCCAAGCACAGCAGCAATACACTAGGAGCAGATGTAGTCAGCTATCAGATGAAACAAAATATATCAGACAATACTATGGAAATATTAACTAGTGCACTTAATTGCATTTTAAAATCTGATAAAGAAATGCAGTCTTCTGAAAGAATACTAGAAAGAAAAAGCTTTATATCAGACCTATATTGAAACCAAATAATGATTTGAACTAAACAAACAGATATCACTCAACTGCATTTCCTTTTACCCCTTCGGAAATATTTGAAAAAAGTCCTGGCTAACATAATCATCTTTTATTAGTAAGGATACAGACTGTGGACGTAATTTGAATTAGGTTCAGGAAAACATTCGCTAAAATCGATAGCTTAGCTACACTATTGCTGAAATTAGTTCTACGTTTCTGAAGAATAATTGTTTATTAACAGTAAGCTTACACAATATTAAAGGTCAGTATGCAGTGCAATCTATGTTATTAATGGAAAATGAAAACAAATTAAAATACCATCAAAATGAAAAATGCATGATTATGTTGATGATCGACAGAGAAATTACTCAACATCCTAAATATCATTGCTGAGAGAAGAGAGTAACTATTCTCAGATTGCCCCAAGGTTCGTCCTGATGTGTTATTTTATATATTATATATACTCTAAATCTGGAAAAATTTCTGATTAAAGAATTTCATAATCTGGAATTTGTAGATAATTTACTGGTATACACTTGCTGTACAAAACATAACATTGATGGAGCCATAGTAAGGTTTGAAGAGAATGTCTACAATATAGTAAGCCATCTGGAAGACAATGGAATAGCTTTGAATGCAGACAAACTTATTTGGATAATTTAAGAAAAAGTATTAACACTGGTAACTATGATATAGCATCTAGATCTTATATAAATGTCCTGAGACTCAATTAGGTACGCAAACTGACTTGGAATATTCACATAAAGAGTAGCATTCAACAATTAAGTAAGGCCTTTTATGTATTTAAATATATCTGTGAAAGAAATTATACGTATATTCACACATCCTAACATCTTCATACAATAATTTAATAAATTGTGTTATAAAATATGGAGCATTGTTTTCGGTAAGCTTCCTATTAAAATTTAAGTAAATTAAACCTTGCCATATAAACATTTTAAGCAATATTATGGGATCAATAGAACCCGGACACTAACAGTAAAAGATCTTGGAGGAATACCAATTAAACTAATACATGTTAACCTGCTATAAAATTATAAAAATGTTGGGGTATTGTTAATTTAGTTAATCATCTCACATAAAAATGTAGAGGCTTAAGTATCTACAAGAGAGATAAAATAATAAAGTTGATATTTTTGGCATAAATAAATTGACTGATACTTAATCTAAAACTATGTAACACTCTACCAGCTTTACGTATTGCTTTGTATTTCTATTTACTTCTAGGAAATAAACAATGACAATTAGGAGTTCATATTTTCCAGTGATTATGGTGATAATATTTTTACTGAACATAGATGTACACTAGATGTTTTATATAACATTGATTTAAAAGCTACACATATTACATTTCCAATTACTATGCTTTAGCCTAAAGAAATAGCAATTATTTACCTAACTTCCAGCGTTAAGTATTTGGAAAACTGAGTTTAAAAAGTTTGAATGTGATCCCTACTTCTCTTTTGTTCATGCTTTTCAGAAAAGCTTCCTTGGCTTTATATCTGAGTGATCTAATTTGTGTATGAAAATTTTGTTTTATTTTGCTTTCTATTTATTTTTGTTTTAACAGTTCAACTTCTGCAGCTAGGCTTACATTTGTCGTGTTTATCTTATAATACGTTTATGTTTAGGCATACTTTATCATTGTTTTAGAGACCATGTTAATTTGGAGTTCCAAACACAACGTCCTACTAATTATTTAACTGTCATTTCAGACTTGTATTCAAGTATATACACCAGAATGTTTAATGAAACTACTTCCTTTTGTAAATCTTTATTTTTATCTTGGGGTAGTAGAGTGGGTTGAGAAATTAGTGTGACTATAATATATTAATTTACCGACATAAAGATGTATAATATACGTAATATTCCTGTAAATGTATGGCCTGTCCGCTAGAAGATCCATACATTTCACTGACTGTTACTGCCGTCCATAGATGGCTCTACCGATAATCGTATATTATACTGTGGAAGAATATTGTAATTTTTAATATGTTTTATCGCAGATTGAAATTATGTTGTTCAGATATAACTTAGACTTGACTTTGTATTTAACCTGTTGGAAGAAAAAGTTCAGCGGTGTACATTAAGGCAATAGTGCACGTAACAATTTTTGTGTTTGGGAAGGGAAGCCTATTAAGATGGATACATTTGTGTAGTTCTCCCAAATTTGCTTCGTATTTTGAATATCATTATTGTATTCGCTGATTGGAATTTTGTTGGAACTTGAAACAATTTAAAATTAAGAATTTTCATACTGTATTTTTCAACTGTCTGATGAGCCTGATAATATTGACACAGTGTGTCGTTTCTGGGAAGATTCTTTAGCAGTAGTCAGTTGCTATTCATTTGTTTGAGATTTGGTCTGGAATCACATAAGCTTCACTGCTCCATATGTTGGCGTAATTATGAAGTTACTTCACATGACTTTCGACAGATATTGTTCAACAAATTATTACAAGTCTTTGAAGAAATTAGTTATCCGCTTTGTTGTTTTACTTATTCTCTGTTTATTCTTTTTGTGTATTCTTAACCAATAAAGCCGCTTCTACTGACACTGTAAGTAGGACAATATAGCAGACTTAAGAGTTTAGTATAATAATTTTAGAGCCAGTTGCTATGTAATGTCTTTGAGATTGCATTTCTTTTGTTTGGGCCCAACGTAAAAGCTACCTCCTATACGGGAAAAATAATTATTTGAATCTTGAAAGAAATAATAGGGAATGATTAACGCCACGAAGTTGTTTGATATAAATTTAATGATATTTGAAACGGTTTCAGAGACTACAGATAATTCAATGTATATATTCGATTTTACCGTGAAAATATCTGTAACTGATTGTACTTTAATTAAACAATTAATTGAGCCAAAAAATTAAATTTACGAAAACAAGAATATAATTTTTGGCTGTCGCTTAAAGGTTAAGAGAGATTACAGGACACGTTAATATGTCCATATCCTGTTTTGGCAAATGGTTTAAGACCAAACTGTAGCAGAGAAAGCTGCCGATCAAGATGATGTTATTAGGACTCTTAAACAGCAAACCTTCCTCGTCATGAACATAAGTACATATGCCGCAATTCGTTGTTTCTTTCAAGATCTAAGTAAATGCATCTAATTTTTTTTAAAATTTTATACAGATTGTATCTGAATTTAAAGCTTACTCCGCGGAGTGAGAATTGTAATTTTGTAAGATGTGCGAAACAGAGATGTCAACCGAAAGAAAATTCATTGTTAGGATTCATGTATATCCTGATACGCATAAACGGAGAGTTACAGAGTTACAGAGTATTTATCAAACAATCAAGAATATGGCAAAGTAAGCAGGTTTACCACTTTATCACTTTTGTGGCAACTTAAGCCTATACAAAGTGAGGGGGAAGCCTTCCCGCCTGTGGCTCAGGTATTTATCCAGGGTTCACTTCCTGGATCAGGAATGGGAGACAGAAGGAGCAAAAAATATCAAGTGGAATTTCGAGGAACTTTGAACACTCACATAGTTTACTTTCGTAACCCCTGAGTACTCACACTACAATCGCCCAATTTATCAACGATCAAAATGTGAGACACTTCTATAAATTGGTGTTCTATGACTTAATGTAGTTATATCATTAATCGGTTTCACATCAATATATGTAACGAGGTATTTGTGATTACTGTGATTTGTATTGAGGTTTTGGGATACCCTGACATGGGTGCTCTCAAATACATAGTACATGGAGTATATGACAGCAGTTACTATCAAGTTGTTGATTGTAAAGACATCTTTAATTTACAATTTTATTCTGAATTATACACTTTGAATCACTAAAATAATTCTATTTACTTTCTTCGACGACAACATTTTTGTTCCTACATTTGTTTAAGAATTTCAAAATTTAAACATTTATTAAGGAATATGTAAATGTCTGCGATTTTTAAAAGATAACCCTACCTCAGTTATACAGACGGTATTTTAATTACATACTTGATGCTCCTCTATCTACTGTGTTCGCATACTTACCTATTAAACATACATTTACACTAAATTGGTTTATATACATTAATTTAAAGATATAGAAATTCAGATGATCAAACCTAGGACAACTGAATGATAAATGATTCACACATCCTCCTTTTAGCTTCTGGGAAACCGGGTTTTCAAATTTTGAATGGCATCTTTATTGTCTTATACTTTTGAAACGGTCCCTCTTCTGACATAATTTGTGTGCAAATATTTAATTATATTTTACTCTTTAGTTTTTTATAAAGGTATTAAAAATTACAAGTTTCTATCAATGTATTACATATTACGGTTACAGCCATCTATGGGCAGCAGTTCGCAGTCGCTGAGAAGCTTACACCACCTATAGGGCAAAAGTGCAATTTAAAGAAGATTTGCTATGTTTTTGACGGTTACTTGGTATATTAAAGACACACAACTTTCTCAACCCACTGTCTACTCCAAAGTACTCTTTTGTTCAATTCTTGACTGATATAATTTGTGTGCGAATAGTTTATTCTTTGTATTTACTTTTATTTTCACTATGGAGACTGCGCCAGTAGTTTACATTTTGTAAGCTGAGCTCGATTGAAACATGTTGATTTAATAGTAAACTCTCAAAAGGACTCATATTGGACTCTTTAAGTTAATTCTGAAATTCTTGTTGAGATATCGGACCTTAGTGCCAATTAAAAACTTTCTGGGCTTCATAGTTTACTAAAATTAGATAAAAAAGCTTAGTTAATTGTTCATTACACAAATTATATATAAGCTAAAGATGCTACAGGAGGGATAAAGTTTTATACCTGTTTCTTTTTACGTAAACTTGATTGGTTGATAAATATTCCGAAAGTGTGTAACATGCTACTAGTTGTATGCATTGCATTGTATTTTTATTTACTTCTGGGAAATACAAAATGGCAAGTTGAAATCCAAGGTATTCCTGGGATTCTGACGATAATGTTTAAACAGAACATACGTTTACACACGCATTTGTTTATATAACACTACTACCTACAGATTTATAAAGTATAGGTATCACGTGACCAAATACTGAGAGATTTTCATTTACGTGTTTACCTTAAAATACGTTTACGTTTAGGACAGTTCATAATTAATTCAGAGACTATGCCGATAGGGATAAAGATGATACTTTTGGTACTTGTGACATGAAGTGCAAGGGAAAAAGTAGCAAATGTGGAAGATGAAGAAACAGATAAAGGAGGTCCATCCGCCAACGATGTCTCTGTCCTGTCTAGATTGTCATTTAAACAATATTAGAAGCAAGGAGATGGTGAGTAGTTCCTTCTTTATCTAACGAGTAAGGGTCAACTTACTATTTCGTAGTACATGAGTCCAGTGAAGTAAAGACTAGTAAAATACCTAGACATAACAGTCACGTCTATAGAAATGTCTGGGCTCGACCCATGGAATATTACGTAACCAGAAACTAAGGCTGCCACGCTTTGAGCCACCTCACCACTTGAGAGACAGATATATTCCACACAAATAATGGAGGGCTGGTTAAAGGAGGAAAAGTATTTCAGCATCGGTCTTTAAGATATTAACGATTTGCGAGATATTAGTTGTTTTTAGTTTAAATTGCTCAACACTTTTATATCTTGAGAGTGCTAAGAAAAATTCTTGTGGTTTTTGTGATCCCATGTTAATTTCAAAGTATCAAAATAACGTGCTACATTTTAAACATTTAACCATCACTTCAGACTTGTACTTATACACAAAATGTTTAATGAAATTGTTCATCTTAAACTTGGAGTAGATAGAAAAGCAATCCTCTGTAGTAGGTTGAGTAGAGAAAGTAGTGTGACTGTAATAGTTGATTTACTGTAATAAAGCTATATAATATAGCAAACATTCATTTAGTTTTATTTCTGTCCGCTAGGAGATACATCCTTTGCGTTGTTGTACATAGATGGCTCTACCTATCATATACGATAAGCTGGAAGAAATTTGTAACCTTTCATAAGTTCTATAACAGAATGTAATTTCGGCGTTTAGATTTGATCTATACTTGAACTGGCGTTTACTTAGTGGATAAATACGGTTACAGTAATGTATGTTAATTCAATATTGGACGTACAGGTTTTTGTGTTTGAGAATGGAAGTCTGCTAATTTGGATACATGTTTGTGCTTCTCGCGATTCTGTGTCATACATTTAATTCCATCACAACAACTATACATTTCATTTGTTGGATCATGTACCCAGTTTTACTGTGCACAACACTTTAAAGTGCTTCTCTCTCTTGTCTCATAAGCTATAGGATTTTTACGGAGTGAGATGTTTGCGAGTACATAACCACTTCCAACAACCTGACAAGCGTGACAATTCTATAAAGGTCAGAGGTTATTCGTGTGGTTACTGCTCCCAAATGTTGTCATAATTAGAGATAGGATTTTTATGTACTACATACTCTGCCCCTTTGTTTAGACACAAATAAGACTGATAAATGTCCATAATGTCACCCGGGCTTTGGAACACCCTGTACCAGCTGCGAACGGAAGGTAGGGGAGGCTCGGTTAGCCACGCCCTTCCCTCGTTTGTCTTATAGTGGTGACAGCCAGTGGTCGGAAAGAAACATAATTGTGCGTCTGTTTTCCTTCCACCTGGTTCTCGATCTTTCTGTTACTAGAACAATCTTGCAAACACTAGAAACCGGCGATATTCCGATATAAAGAGGGTTACAGACAGACAGGGTCAGTCAGTCAGTTGTTGGTTGTGTTGGTCAATCAGTTGGTTAGTGAGTGTGAGCGAGAAGACAGTCGCAGTTCTTGGTGTAAGAGTTAGTCAGTGACGTGTTAATGAACGAAAGGGTTGTGCAACGGGACTGTACGAACTGTGTATGAGTATCGGAGTTTATGTAATCGCGAGTACAAGTGAAGTTGCAACGGACGAACTGGTAAATTGTAATTGTGTGCAGCAAGTAATTTTGTGTAATTGGCAAGTGTTAAACTGTAAGTCGGTAGAAATAAAGAACATTTTTGAGTGGTGAAATTGGACTTTTCATTTCACGAACCCACAAAGTCACAATAAATTAAAACGTTGGCTATCTTATCTATTTGATCATCATAACATTTTTTTACATATTTGTACATTTTGTGTGTAAAATTACACATTATGCCTCTTACCGCTGTTCTTTTAATCTCTTTTATGAAATTGAAATAAAGTAAACTCCCGATTATTCAAGATATATGCTTCTTTGTGTAGAATAAAAGGGAGAGAGAAAAAGAAGTTCTTGCATAAGTTTTGCGTTCATTTGAACCAAGCTTTCTGTGTTTGACTCTCAGAGAGGGAGCGTGTAGGCAGCAATAAAGCATTGCACCGTAAACGATAGATTACCGTTCATTCCCAGTTTCCTGTGTAAGGTCGACAAAGGAGGTTATTCAGTTCGTACATTTCAGCATCCTTTGGCAACAACCGTGTTTAATTGAGATGCCTCCAGTAGCGTCATAGTTATCAAAGTTAAAGTCATGGGTTACAATAGATGATTCATTAAGTAATGATGGAAATGTAATCTTCAGCCAGGCTTGTACTTAGAAGGTGAAATGTTCAATAAAATGCAACTCACCCAACATGTGCGTAGTGCCCTGCTTACTACGTCTAGAGCACTACAAACATCTAAAAGGCAAGTTCTTCTATCTCAAATGCAACAGTCTTCATGTGCAGGGAATGCATTCTTCCATGGCAGGTGTACGGCTATGTTTGCCGCAAAAATTTCATGGTACAAACTCCAGGTACCTAAATATCGCGCAGTCTTAGCGAAGTACTGTGTGAGGCAGATGCCTAATGATTCTACGCTCTGAAGAAACTAGCCGCATTTGTGTTACGAGGATACGCTGGTAAATGTGTGACGTCGTATAGGTAGCAGCTATAAATGGATCCCTGTCGATGAAACTGCGGACGTGAAAGAACACTATATTATCAATCTTATGTTGGTAAGCTGGGTGGAACACATCCCGATATACTTTTGTGATTTCTTAGACAGTGTATAAATATAGAAATCATGCAAGTGTAGCTATTTTGTGAATTGTGAATTTAAAGTTTTGTGGCGTGAAGGCGTTAAGGAAGACAAAGTTCATATTCCTTATCCTGATGCTGCAGCATACATGCTAAAGGTAGGGACTACATTACGTGTGTTCTATCAACATGGCCGACCGGAGGGGGTTGCGGGAAGCCATTAAGTATCCCGGGTACTAGCCTACATAGCTAGTAGAAGGTGTGCTAGATCACCAGGCGGCCCCACCGAGGTTATCGGTAGTCTTCCCTGCGGGGTTGGCGCGCGTAAGTGGCGTATCCACTTCCATCCCGTCTTGAGTACAAGCGGGGGGGGCTTTTTAAGAAATCAGGTATTGCCCTATGGAAAGACCCCCGGAGTATATATTGCTCCCGGGTAGAAGGAGGCCCGGGTCCTTGGTCCTACGGGTCCAGGACTAATGGGAGTAGATCCTCTGCACTAACTGTTCTATCAACATATCATCTAATTCTCCTGTCTCGCTTATGGACTGCAACGTGTCGCCGAAGTGCTAAGTAAATACCCACAAGTGAACCGTATCATTTCAAGCACCAAAATGTATTTGTTATGTGCTGCACTTCAAAGAACTACTGCCAAATGTGGAATTGTACCCTAAAACTGTCCTAACTAGGTAGGGTACGTGGACCGAAGATACCTGTTTTATAGTGAACATTTTAAGAATGTGAAGTCTCTGGTAGATTCATTCCCATCGAAATCAGCAGTTTCAGTGAGAGACACCCAAAGTGGCTTCAACGATCCTAAAATGCAGTGCCAATTACCTTATATCCAACGCAATTTTGGATTGATTGCTGATAGTATTTTGAAATTATAAACTCGTGGCATTCCCTTGAAGAAGTCATTGAATATTGTGGAGTATGTTAAAGCCAAGTTATGTTCTGTTGAAGGGATTGTTGGAATACAAGTATTACAGAAATTGGAGTCTGTGATGAAGAGAAACCGTGGCTTCTCGACAATGACTTCGGTGTGTAAGACCCTCAACAGCGAAAAAGTGAAACCTCCAGATTATATCTCTCCTGAAAAATGTTATTCACTTACATTTGCACCAGCAACTTCCTGTGACGTGGGAGACCATTTTCAATATTCAATAACATCCTCTCTGACCGGCGACATTCCACGACAATACAAAACTAGGAGATATGTCTAATATTTCATTGTAAGTCAGAATGAAGAACATTGTGTTCTGCAAAGTGATGCTTATTGGACAGCCAATTTAATTTCCTACTGCACTTTGATCCTTTATTTTTCGAAAACCTAAAAAGCTTTCATTTATATTCACTTCACGTTTCCAACTAACTCGTATATTTCCTGGAATACCACTTGGGGTTCTCGTATGCAATGAGATACACACCGTTGGTACCGACTTACTATGCTATGCTTACTACTTCATAGTTGAACAACTATTTTTAGATTTGTTGATGGAAATTAATCGTTTTTCCACACGAGCCCTGTGTAAGCTATAGTTTGTTTAGGTATATTGAGCCTGAAAAATTCAGCTGCCGCGCTGTAGCCCACTGTACCACCGCAGAGACTGACATATACTAAATAAAACTGGGAATTGTGTTACAAATATAATTTATATTAACATAGTTCTTTAAGCTATTAACGATTACTGAGATATTCGCTGTTTCTCGTTAAAAATGTTAAAAGCTTTTAAATCCTTATAATGCCAAGCTCCGTTCTTGTGCTTCTTGTAATCGCATGGAATTTGAAAGCCAAACACAACGACCTAGGTCCGTATTCATAGTTGTCACTCTGTTCTACACTATCTTCCGACTAACTTGGTCCGGACCAAAGGCAGTCCAACTTTTTGGTAGTCATAGACGATAAAAAGCCTCGGACGAAGTAAAGCCGTGAACCAGCACGAAGCAAATGTTACACGACGTAGAAAAGTGCTTCTGCTCATGCGCGGGTCTCACAGACTGCTAAACAACACACAGTGTACCTACAAGTTTATAAACCTCTGTGGTAGCTTCACAGCTGTTTCTAAATTATTCTTAAGGTTACTGCTTCTGTTTGAGGTTAAGTAACATAGTTTGGTCTGCTGTGAATATGGATAATATGAAGAGGCGTGGTGTCAATTGATACAGCTGTATAGGAAAAGATGATGGCAAGATATTAAGTGTGTTTAGAAGAACAAAAGGTGTAACACATAAGGATAGCTGGCAGGCAGGATTGGGCGGGACGATTATTGGAAGAGTTTTCGTTAATGGTCAAAAACAGAATACAGGATATAGACAGGCAGGAGGTGTGGCAAGAGACCATTAGTTAAATATTTAAAATTGATGAAAAATTGGGGAATAGGAAATTTTATAATAATTGAATATAATAATAATGATAGAGATAATGATAATGATGACAAAGATAATTATAGTGATAATAATGATAGTGAGCATAATGATAAGTATAAAACTAAATTGAATGTCAACATACGTATATTATAACCCGTGTCACTGGGAGGTCGTCGAAATTGTTTTGACAATAATTTAGGGCAGCTTCCCAACGATTTCCCATCTTCACTGTGCAACTCATCACCAAATCTATTCACAAGTTTGTGCGAGCCTTTATGAGCAAGATTGCTTCTCCAGCAGCTCTTCATTTGGGCGCCCAAGATATTAAATTCTTTTCATAATAATTCATTACTTTTCTGGTCTCCTATGAGCTTTTCTTCTTCTAATTGTTTCTATCCCCTTCTCAGTTTATTGTATAATTCTTTTGAAAGTTACAGCTGAACTTCGTTGTTCAATAAGTTGTTTGGTATCTTCTTTCAACCATTATTTCATATGCAGCGAAACAAGTTGTTGTGTTTGCAGTATTTTTCCTGAGTTTCTGAAGTTATCGCTGTGGATAATATGTCAAAGAATTAAGTGTTTTAATATCATTCCTCTTCATCGATGTGAAAATTATTTTGCTTCTGTGAACTGTGGCAATATCTGATAATTTGGCATTTATAGGTCTATTATTCAGTATACAATCTCTTATCACTTCTTTTAAATCGAAGGTTTACTTTTTGGCAAAGTGCACAATTTGAAACTAGCTTTTAACCTTTGTATCCACGTGTTTTATATCATAATGATTATGTTGGATGTCTATTAATTAAAAAGTCCAAGTAATATATTGTTCATAACATCTCTACAAGATATCCTTGAAATAAAGTTAAACATGTACTGAATGGTAATGTTGACTTGTATTTCAAAGATAAAATCAGAGTGAAGTCTTCAATGTGATAGTCAACATTTGATCTATGGATTAATATCATTGCTGTAGCTAGTTGATCTCCATGTAAAAATGCTGATTCAACAGTAAAACTCCATACAGATTCATATTTGTCCCAATTAGCTAATTCTCAAATTTATCTTAAGATATTGTAACTCGAATTTAAAAGTGAGCTTCATAGTTAAACATAAATAACTGTGTTAATCAATTGTTCAACACACAGAATCATGTACAGGCATAATTTGCCATAAGGGTGATAAACTTCTAGAATTCCTATTTTTGCTATATCTTAGATTGGTTGGTAAATAATCTCAAATTGTGTAAGAGGTTACCAGTTTCATGCGTTGCATTGTAATTTGACCTACTTCAAGGAAATACACAATAACAAGTTAGAATTCAAGTAATCCAGGTATTGTGACGATAATGTTCATACAGAATATAAGTTTACACCAGCAGTTGTTTATATAACACTGTTATACATTGGTTTAGAAAATATACATATGAGGTCACAAATTACTACGTTCAACCATAAACATCTGGCATAGAGGGATAAAAATTTTGAACATGATCTTCATCATTTTATTTCCATGGTTTTGGATAAATGTTCTTTGTGTTTAGTACCTGAGTGATATAACTTTTCCAAGCTTTTGCTTTATTTAGTTGTTGTTGTAATATTCGTCACATTAAAATTATGCTGATAGGTTCATACTTCCTGTGATTTTGTTAGAATATGTTTATGTTTAGGGATAATTCATAATTAATGTAGAAGTTATTGAGATAGGGAAAATGGATAATTTTCATTTTATCCAGCGAGAATTAGAAAAGGAAGGACTATCGCCTACTTATGCTTATGTTCTACTCAGACTGACATAAATACGTGTTAGAAGTAAGGAGATGGTGAGTACTTCCTTCTCCAACGACTAAGGTTCAACTCACACTTTGGAGTCCAGGAGTACAGTGAATTAAGCAATGCAAAGTATCCGAACTTAAAGTAGGACGTCTATGAATGGGATCGACCCAGGAAACTTCCGTGGCCGGTAACTAAAGCTGACACTCTCTAGCCCACTGTACCGCTACAGGGACTGATATATACTACACAAATAATGGAGATATGGTTAAAACAAATAACTCCTTTCAGCTTTGGTCTTTAAGCTATTAACGATTTGCGAGATACTCGTCATTTTTCGTTGAAAATGCTCAATACTTTTATATCTTGATAATGCTAAGTTCAATTGTAGTATTTCTTTTGACTTTCAAGTGAATACGAAAGTTCAAGCACAACGATAAAGATTTTAAACATTTAAATATCACTTCAGCCTTGTACTCAAGTATATGCAACAAAATGTTTAATGAAACTACCTTTATAAATTTTTATCTTAAACCTGGAGTAGATAGAAGAACAGTGCTCTGTTGTTGAGTGGTTTGGGAAAGTACTGTGAGCGTATCTTTATTTACGCAAATAAGGATATATAATATAGCAACAGTTGTTTTAATTGTCTTACTGCCCGCTGGAGATACGATGTTTTTACCGACTGTGTATTGCTGTTCATAGATGGCTCTAGCTGTAATATATGAGACTCTGGAAGAGGATTGAAAGTTTATATGTGTTCTATAAGATACTGTCATTTCGCAGTTTATATTCGATCTAGACTTGACTTGTCGTTTACGTAGTGGAAGTATACGGTTGTGGTAGTGTATATTAACACAATACTAGAAGTACAAGTATTTGTATTTGAGAAAGAAAGGCTGCTAAAACGGATAGATGTTTGTGCTTTTCGCAAACTTGTTTTATGCTTATAATGCCCGTAACTTAGGAGATCGTTTCTGTTGGAACTTGTATACACTTATGATGAACAACACAGTTGAACACAACAGTTGAACATTCTTTAAAATGTCTCACGACTACAGCATCTTAATGCAGTATCACTCTTGCGAGAATACTCTATTATCATTTCCTAAAAGTTCGAGAGAAGGACATCACGTTAATAAAAGTCGGTTGCTGTTCATAGGGTTTGAGATATGGTCTGGAATCACACAAGTTCCACTGCTCCCATATGTTGTCAAAATCACGAATTTAGTTCACATGATGTTCTACATATATTCTTCAGCAATGACAAAAGAGTTTGCTGAAATTAGTTAACCCATTGTTGTTTTACTTATTGCGTGTTTATTCTTTTTTTATTCGGAATTTTTGAAGTCGCTTCTATTGACACTGGAACTAAGACAATACAGTTTAGTCCACTCATCTGAGAGTCAGTCGCTCTGTGATGACTTTCACATTCGAGTCCCTTTGTTTCGTCAGGGCATAAAAAGAACTTCCTGTATGGTATGTTTCAAAAATTTACAAACAATTTGAATATGCTCTAAAATTTCATTCAAAGAAATTAATCACATGTGTAGTTAAATACATAAATGTGGATTATCTGGAAAGGAGTTTTTAAAGGTAATAGCTTATCTCTTTATTTACAACATACCACATGACACGTACAGTAAACTTTCCAACGAGAATCCAAAATAATTGATCCATGGGCACAGATAGTATATTTGTAAATTCAGATGTAACTATATTTTGCTCTATGTTATCAAAAAACTAATGGACTCTCCCGTCGTGAACATCACGTCGTGAAGCGAAAATGCCATGGATTCATAAGATACATTTGAAACTCAAACTAAATACTTATATAGGAAATATAGGGAAATACATGAAAATACTCTGAAGGAATTTAACAAAAACCATACACTTGCATAATTTAAACAAACTTATGACGCTAGTGGAACTAACAATAAATATGAATAATAGCTTCCTTCAGTGCTTTAGGACTCGCTTTGAATTGTTGTTCCCATTAAAGTTAAAAAATTAACTTCAAAAGAGGCAATGGCTGGATCACTTTAGGAATTAGAAAATTAGAAATCAATTAGAAAATTAGAAAATCAAAACTCTAAATCTTCCTCCTCACAAATTAGCATTCCCCTAACACAATGAGTTTCAAAATATTGGAAAGATGATATTCTATATTTCTAAACCTCTTTTCAAAACTGGCGAACGCAATAATGTATAATGTAATGGACCGATATCTCTCTTGCCAACTTTTTCAGAAGTTCTCGACAAAGTAATGTTCAAAAGACTGTATGAACACCTTGAGTATAACAACATACTTGTCAGTGATCAGTTTGAACCCAGAAAGAAAATATCTACAAATTTCGCAATTTATAAACTTGTACTTGATTTGTTGACTGCCTTAAACGAAAACTGACATGTAGCTGGAAGTTTCTGTGATGTAGGAAAGGCTTTTGATTGTGAAAATCATGACAGTCTTATATAGCAGAATTGGAATTCTGTGGTTTAAATTGAATAAACTGGTGAAATTGTTTAAATGGATTTTGTATTTCAACTAAATGAAAGAAAAGAGAGTGATGTAGCGTTTATGAAAAACAAACTTCAAAGTTGGAAATGCTAACTCATAAATTACCACAAGGTTTGGTGTTAGGACCTTCACTACTTCTAATCTATATAATTGACCTCTCCCTTTATATAAAATATATTGCATGTTAGTGTCCAGATGACCACAACAAATTTATGTGAGTGTATAATTAAATTGAATTATGTTTTAAACTGTATGTCATGATGGTATAAAGCAAACAAATTATCTGTGAATATAGACAAAACAAGAGTTTTTAAATTTAGAACTTGCTATACATCACACTCTCAACTAGAAATTGGGATTAGCCATAAGTTATTAAAAGAAATTGACAGTGTCACATTTCTGGGTCTTCAAGTTGACAGAAGTTTAGATTGGAAAGTTCACACAAGGTACATCTTAGCTAAACTCAACTCTGTGTGTTAGGCTACCGGAGTAATGGTTTGATACACTTAAATCGGTGTGTTATGCATACTTTAACTCTATCACGGAATTCGGAATATTATTTTGGGGCAGCTCCATAAAAGGTAAAAAAATATTTCTTATGCAACAGAAGGTTAGACAAATCATTAATAATACTCACAACAGATGTTCCTACAAACATCCTTTCAGACGAATGAAGATATTATCTCTTCCTTGCGTGTATATAGTCTCGAACCTGAATTTCTTTATGCGCAATCAGGTCTCATTTATAACAAATAATTAATAGAATAAACATAAGCAAAAGTGTAATATTCCTTATCTCAGTGCTAAACTATCTTGTTTCCAGAAATGAGTGTATTATAAAACTATCAAAATATTTGACGTTCTTCTTAATGATCTTAAACAAGTAATTGATCATTACGGCGCTTTTAAAAATGCTGCTATGCTCATAATCATCTTTTTCTGTACAAGATTATCTGAATGACAAAGTATCCGGACAATGTTTACGTATCTCTGTAAAGTAAATCTGTTCTAATGACATATCATTGGCAATAAATCTTTGATGTGTACTCAAAAGCTAGTTTAATGTATATACGAGGGCTGTTTTTTTCAACCTCCGAGTGCTCCATGCCGACGCTACGCGTGCAGCAGAAAGCGGGTATGCACTGTCGGCGACTGCGCAGTTCTCGCACTACACACTCCGCCATTGTTGACATTCAGTCGTCAGTCGGCGTTGTGCTACAGCCACGTAAACATGGCCGCCATTATTCATGCTCCCGCCAAGTGCGAATTGCGAAGTGTAATTCGTTTTCTACAGGCTGAAGGCCATGGTGCTGCAGAAATCCATCGGAGGATGAGTCGTGTGTATGGCGAAAACTTCATGAGTGATGGTGTTTTTCGTGAATGGTGTCGAAAGTTTAAAGATGGTCGTATTGATGTGCATGATGAAAGGGGTCAAGGACGCAAATCATCCGCCATACAGTCCTGACTTAGCACCCAGTGACTTTCTCCATTTTCCTCAACTGAAGACGTGGCTTGGTGGGAAGCGATTTCAAACCAATGAGGACCTTCAAACGAACGTCAAGGACTACTTGAATTCACTGGCGGCAACTTTCTTTGAAGAGGGAATTGAAAAGCTTGTCCACAGATATGACAAATGTCTCAATCTCTTCGGTGATTGTGTCTAAAAGTAACCATAAGTGTACTATTCTTTTGGTAATAAAATTATTGTTTTAAATGAACTTGTGTTTTATTTATAGCCTATCGGAGGTTGAAAAAAATGGCCCTCGTACATTTAAAAATGGTTATAAACTGCATTGAGACGTACTGGCAAAAGCCAAATGACAGTTGATTAAAAAGTGATTTTGTATCATATATTACCTGTTTTTTTCCCTCTATTGCTTTTTATATTGCGTGTATATAACGCAATTCTTTTTGTGTTATGCTACGTTTTCTGGTTTATTAATTTGACACGGCTGATCACCTGCGAAGCCTTGATTAGTAATGCTCACTGTGAAAACTTCAAGTCTTACATTTTACAATATTCAATTATTTCTCAAACATTTTATCAGTTGAAATTAACTGCCTTTAGAATTTCTAATAACATGGTTATTAAAATTATTATCAAAATTCAGTTCACTAAAGTCACGAATAATTTTGAATGAAATATCTAAATTAACATCTTCAGGGTTGAGGAATTGATATGACGATGATACGTTAATTCAAAGACATAAAAATGGATAATATAGCAAACGTCCATTTAGTTGAATTCCTGCTCACTAGGAGACACAATCGTTCACCGACTGTGCGTTGCTGACAATAGATGGCTCTACATGCAATTCATGATACAGTGGTAAAAGATTGTAGTTTCTAGTAGGTTTTGTGGCATATTGTAACTGTGCTGTTGAAGTAGGGTTTAGACTTAACCTCTTATTTAACTAGAAAATAAAGAGTTGCAATAATATACATTAACATAATATTTACTGGACGTGCAAATATTTGTTTTTGAGAATGGAAGACTGCTAAAGTGATTATATAGTTGTGCTTCTCCCAAATTTATTTTATGTTCTTATTCCACTTTTAGCATGAAAATTCTTTTGTTGGAACTTACAACCTCTCAAAATAATCTAAAGTTTTGAAATGGCATGTTAAAAATGGCACTTTTGCCATAGGATTTTAACGCAGTGAGAGATTTTGTGAGAACACTCCATGCATAATTTCAAAACGTTTGTCACACTTTTTATGTCAGTTAACATACCTGTAGTTTAACATTAGGTCTAAAATTACGTAAGTTTCACTGCTCACATATATTGTCATAAGTATTAAGTTAGTTCACATAACTTTCTTAATCATATTATTCAACAATTAACTGCAATTAGTTAACTCCTTCTTTAACTTTTGATATGTTTATTATTTTTGTAAATTTTGAATTTCTAAAGTCGATTCTACTAAAACTGGAAAAACGACAATACACTAGACTTAAGAAATTAATCAAATCATTTTGGCGCTAGTTGTTATGTGATGACTTAACCTTTTGTTCCCTTTGTTTGGTCAGGACATAAAAACAGCTTCCTATATGCAAAAGCAATAAACATTTGAAAATTAAAGCAAATAATAGGAATATTTCGGAAATGGTTATCTCCACAAAATTGTTGAATATAAATCTAGTCGTTTAGTGAGACCTATATACTTTTAAGGAATATATCTGCTTCTTAGTTTGCCAATTATACAAACATCATTCAGAATTAAAACGACTTCAGTTGTTATTTACAATATATTCAATATATATTCCATTTTATCAAGATAATAATTTTAACTCATGCAATGACATAAGTGTTTGCAGAAATTAGTCAATCCTTTGTTGTTTTACTTATTGCATGTTTATTCTCTTTTTATTCGGAATTATAAAGTCGCTACTACTGACACTGGAGCTTACATCAATAGAGATTAGTCCACTCATCTGAGAGTCAGTCGCTTTGTGATGACTTTCACGTTCGATTCCCTTTGTTTGGTGAGGGTATAAAACACCTCCTGTATGGGAAATGTTTCAAATATATACAAAACAATTTGAATATGCTCTGAAATTTTATTCGAAAAACAGATTTGATCATGTGTGGTGAAATAAATGTGGATTATCAGAAAAGGTGTTTTCAAAGGGAATAGGTTATCTCTTTACTTACAACATACCACGTGACACATACAGTAAAATTTCCAAGGAGAATCCAAAATAATTGATCCACAGGCACAGATAATACATTTGTAGATTCAGATGTAACTATATTTTGCTCTATGTCATCAAAAAACTAATGGACTTTCTTATCGTTAAGCGTAAATGCCATGGATTCATAAGATACATTTAAAACTTAAACCTAATTAAACATATAGGAAATATAGGGAAATAAATGAAAATACTCTGAAGGAATTTAACAAAAACACACACTTGAATACTTTAAACAAACATATGATGCTAGTGGAACTAACAATAAATATGTATAATAGCTTCCTTCAGTGGTTTAGGATTCACTTTGAATTGTTGTTCCCATTTAAGTTAAAAAATTAACTTCAAAACAGACAATGTCTTGGATCACTTTAGGAATTAGAAAGTCATGCAGGCGTAAAATAGAACTATATCAGCAAACTAGCAAACTACAAACATCCTTTCAGGTTAATGAAGATATTAACTCTTCATTGCGTGTATATTGTGACTTTGTGGGTTCGTGAAATAAAAAGTCCAGTTACACAAACTCAACAATGTTCTTTATTTCCACCGACTTACAGTTAAACTCTTGCCAATTACATAAAATTACGTAATGCACACAATTACGATTCACCAGTTCGTCCGTTACAACTTCACTTGTACTCGCGATTACGTCAGCTCCGATACTCATACACAGTTACGTACAGTCTTCCGTTGCACAATCTTCTCGTGCATTAACACGCCGCTACCCTTGCTAGCACGTCACTGACTAACTCTGCCTTCTTACACCAAGAAGAACTGACTGACTGTCTCTCTGAAACCCTTTTTATAGGAATGTCACTGCTTTCTCGACTTCTCCAGTTTCCAAAGGAAGGTTCCAGATGATGAAAGATCCCGTAATTTCCAGAACACAGTTGAAACAGAAACAGACCGCACAATCATGTTTTTTTCCCCAGCCGTCCCTGTCACCACTATAAGACGGACGAGGGGGAGGCGTAGCTAACACGGACTTCCCCTGTCTTCCGCACTCAGCTGCTTCCACAGGGTGTTCCAACGCCCGGGTGACACTGCTCCCTCCTCAAAGCTGTTCGCCCCGAACAGCACCATCGTAGCGTGCCAGGTGGTCCAGGTGTACCACCAGCATCTGCCCGGAGTCTGAGCCAGAAGTAGCGCTGCCGTAGTTTGTGAGTCATACGGTTCGCTCCCAGGTGTCATCCTGAAGTACCGGCGTGCACTTCCTCCAAGACTTCTGGGACCTTACTCCGGGGGAGTACCAACTGTTCTCTCTGCGCCTTCCCATCGGGTGACTCCCATACCCGGAACAGCACGCCCTCTCTGGTCTTCAACGAGTCCCATTGGGCCCAGTACGACTTGTATGTGGCGCTCCTCGGTGCAATGTCCTCCCAGGTTGGTCTCATCACTGCCTCCACTTCCCTCAAGAGCGGCCCCAAGTCTGCATCCGCCAGCTGCTCCCTCCTCAGGCCTGCGCTATCCTAGCCTTCAGCAGGCACTGCCACAACTACTCGGACTGCTGCGGCACGCTCCTTCTCTTCCACTCTTGTGCACTGACCGCACTCTACTGAACAGGGTCTTCGGGACATGGCGTCTGCGTTACCGTGGCTCTTCCCTCTACGATGTTCCGAGGTGAAGTCGTACTCCTGCAGCCTCTGGACCCAACGTGCCGTCTGGCCTTCCAGGTTCTTAAAGGTCAATAGCCAGGTTAGGGCGGAATGGTCAGTCCTCAGGTAGAATGGCTGAACGTACAGGTACTTGTGGAAGTGCTCCAATGTCTTTACTACCGCCAGTAACTCCCGTCGGGTGACCCAGTAGTTCTTCTCTGCCTTGGATAGCGTCTTGCTGTAATAGGCTATCACCCGCTCATGGCCGTCCTGGATCTGCGATAGGACACCTCCAATGCAATGGTCGCTAGCGTCGGTGTCCACCATGAAGGTGCCACCTGGCTGTGGGAGACCCAAAATTGGAGCACTGCACAGGGTTTCCTTCAGGTGCTGGAAAGCGTCTTCGGCGTCCTCCGTCCACACATAAGGTCGGTGTTCCTCTGTCAGGCGGGTGAGGGGTTTCGCGATGTTGTCGGCCTTTTCCTCTAAGTCATTAAGGCGGTCGTCTACTTGACCCATCCGCTTGCCCAGGTTCGTGACGTCATCCCTCACGCCGGCCAACCGTTCCTCAAACTTGGCGGCGAGGACCTCGTTCGCCTCCCTCATCTCCGTTGTCAGTTCGGCCATCTTCGCGGTCATTGTCGTGGCCAAGTTGTTGTTTGCCGTTTCCATCTTCGCTGTTAATTCGGCCTTCATTTCTTCCATCTTCCCGGTGATGTTGTCGTTGGCCGTCTTCATTTGTTTCAACTCTGCGGTGATGTTGTCGTTGGCCGTCTTCATTTGTTTCAACTCTGCGGTGATGTCGTCGTTGGCCGTCTTCATTTCCGAGGTCAGTTCGGCCTTCATTTCCATCATCTTCTCCAAAATCTTTTCCAATGCCGCGTCCATGGTTGTAATGTTCGGTGATGTTATCTTCCCGCTTCCTGACACCAGTGTGACTTTGTGGGTTCGTGAAATGAAAAGTCCAGTTACACAAACTCAACAATGTTCTTTATTTCCACCGACTTACAGTTAAACTCTTGCCAATTACATAAAATTACGTAATGCACACAATTACGATTCACCAGTTCGTCCGTTACAACTTCACTTGTACTCGCGATTACGTCAGCTCCGATACTCATACACAGTTACGTACAGTCTTCCGTTGCACAATCTTCTCGTTCATTAACACGCCGCTCCCCTTGCTAGCACGTCACTGACTAACTCTGCCTTCTTACACCAAGAAGAACTGACTGACTGTCTCTCTGAAACCCTTTTTATAGGAATGTCACTGCTTTCTCGACTTCTCCAGTTTCCAAAGGAAGGTTCCAGATGATGAAAGATCCCGTAATTTCCAGAACACAGTTGGAACAGAAACAGACCGCACAATCATGTTTTTTTCCCCAGCCGTCCCTGTGACCACTATAAGACGGACGAGGGGGAGGCGTGTCTAACACGGACCTCACCTGTCTTCCGCTCTCAGCTGCTTCCACAGGGTGTTCCAACGCCCGGGTGACAATATAGTCTCGAACCTAAATTTCTTTATGAGCAATCAGGTCTCATTTATAACAAATAATTAATAGAATAAACACTAGGCAAAAGCATAATATGTATTATCTCAGTGCTAAATTTTCTTGCTTACAGAAATGAGTGTATAATAAAACCATCAAAATATTTGACGTTCCGTTTAATGCTCTTAAAGACAAAATTGATTAAAATTTCATGTTGACTCTATCCATCAAATAACTTAGCCTATATACGGCTAGTGTGGAGAAATGATTAATTTCCATCAATTAACTAAAATAATAAAAGTTAAATGATGAAGCCTGGGACTCAAGTACTTAAAATAGTAAGTCGCCACAAACGGTGTATCTCAGATGCGAGAGCCCCTAGTGGTCTACCGGAGAAATATATGAGTCAACTTGATAATTTAAAGTCAGGACGGCACGTTGGCCATGGTAGCTCAAAGGTTAAGAGCGAATGGACGGAAACCAGGAGATCCGTGGTTCAAATCGCGACCATGGCATTGAATTTTTCATGTTGACTCTATCCATCAAATATCCTGATAATATTTACGTATCTCTGTAAAGTAAATATAACTGTTCTAATGACAAGTCATTGCCAATAAATTTTTGATGTGGACTCAAAAGCTAGTTTGATGTATATATATTTAAAACGGTTTTAAATTGCATTGAGACGTACTGGCAAAAGACAAGTGACAGTTGACTAAAAAGTGATTTTGTATCGTATATTATCCATGGCTATTTTCCTGTATTGCGTTTTATATTGCGTGTATATAATGCAATTCTTATTGTCTTATGCTACGTTTTCAGGTTTATTAATTTGACACGGCTGATCACCTGCTAAGCCTTGATTAGTAATGCTCGCTGTGAAAGCTTCAAGGCTTACATTTTACAATTTTTAGTTATTTCTCAAACTATTTAACTCTTGAAAATAAATTTCTTTAGAATTTCTAATGACATGGTTATTAAAATTATTATCAAAATTCAGTTCGCTAAAGCAATGAATAATTCGAATGAAATATCTAAAATAACATCTTCGGGGTTGAGGAATTAGTGTGACTATGGTACGTTAATTCACAGACATAAAAATATATAATACAGCAAACGTTAATTTAGTTGTATTCCTGCTCGCCAGGAGATACAAACGCTCACCGAGTGTGTATTGCTGGCAATAGATGGCTCTACATGCAATATATGTTACAGTGGTAGAAGATTGCGGTTTGTAGTAAGTTTTGTGGCATATTGTAACTGTGCTGCTGAATTTCAGTTTTGACTTAAGTTTTTAATTAACTTGAATAAATAAAAATTTGCAATAATAAACGTTAACGTAATACTGCAGGTGCGAAACTTTCTTTTTGAGAATGGAAGCCTGCTAAAGCGAATATATATATTTGTGCTTCTCGCAAATTTATTTTATCTATTCATTCTACTTTTGATATATGGACTGTTTTTATAATCTTTTAAAGTGATCAAAGGTTTCAAATAGTTTGTTTCAAATGTCACACT
>CM060951.1:26323062-26443062 GCA_030765055.1 Mantis religiosa | reverse complement strand
CTGTAGCTTACTGCACCACTACAGTGACTAGCATATACTACACAAATAATGGAGTTAGGGTTAAAACAAGTAATTTATGTTAGCTTAGTTTATTAAGCAATTGACGATTTACGAGATATTCGTAGTTTTCTTTTATAATTTTAGTGTTTTTATATCCTGATATGATAGATAATCTCCATTTTTGTGTTTTTTGTGATCTCATTTTAATTTTGAACTCCAAACACAACTTTCTAGATATGAAACATCACTTCAGACATACTCAAGTATATACAAAAATTGTTTAATGAAACTACATTTGTAAATGTTTATCTCGAACTTGTGGTACACATAATAGTCCTATGTAGTAGAGTGGAAGAAGTAGTGAGAAGTGAGTGAAGAAGTAGTTTGCTGTAATACGTTAATTTACAGGCATAAACATATATAATATAGCAAAGGTGATTTTAATTGTCTTGCTGCCCACTAGGAGATACAACCTTTTTATCGATTGTATATTGCTCTCCATAGATGGCACCACCAGTAAAATAAGATACACTGGAAGAAAATTTTAACGTTTTTTACGTTTCATAAAACATTTTAATTTCACTCTTTATATTTGATGTAGACTTGCCTTGTGCTTTTACCTTGTGTAAATGTACAGCTACAACAATGTATATTAACACAATACTGGAAGTAAAAATATTTGTTTTTGAGAAAAGAGGCCTGTTATAGAGGATATATTATTATGCTCCTCCTAAATTCATTTCATGCTTTTTAAGAATCACAATGAATATGACTTTATTTTATTGGAACTTGTTCAAAGTTCGAACAAAACTTTTGAAAGTGCTTTCTTCTAAATTCCCATGAGCCATATGATCTGTGAGGCTTGCAGGTGCTGACAAATGAGATACAAACTTTCGATACCGTCTCAAGTTTCCCGGAAGCTGCTTTTGGAGCGCTGCATGTACCCTAACAACTGGATGCGAATAATATTTAATATCGCCAACACAATTATTCTGAATTCTGTGTTGCATACTGATATAAAACATAAGATTTGTTTAGTTCAAAATTCATTGTCTTCCTGCATATGAAGTCATTTCCGTAATATTGCTGGCCTATTTTATGCCTTATTTGAGCTCAATGTACGATGTGAATATGTCACTACTATGTTGGCTAAACTATACCAAGGCCGACTCTACACAGGCCGGAGCCTGCAATGTGGCAACGACGCAGGGGCGAGTCATAGACGGCCGATGTTTTCGACAGATCTCCACTAAAACCAGCATTTGATAAGAAAACTTACCAATTTTTAAACTTACAGCTGGTGTGTTGTATACTTACGCCAAAATTCATTAAGGATACCTGTGGAGATTAAATTAATGCTTTTGAACGGATTAGTCTCCAAATTTTTGTTGTTAATTTGAAATGAAGATATAACCCAAACTTGTCATTTACTCAAAAAGTGCAACTTCTTTGCTTCTGTTTATAAAAAAAATTCTAGTAAAGGACCCAGTTATAAATGGTTCAGACTCTTCAACTTGTTACCTGAAGATTTAAAAATAGCTAAGCGTAACATTTTTTTAATATTAAATTCTAAATCCATTGTATAAACTGGAGCGATTAGGATCTACCGAAATGCACTGCAATTACTGTATTTCTCCAAGAGATTACTGTCATATATCATTCCTTGTTGTACAATTTTGACAATGCTATTGTAAACATGGCAGTAAGTTGCTAGTCTTGTTTCATGATTTTTTTACAATGCTAAAAGCTTATTATTAAACTCACTGGCATTTTTAGACCACACATAAGAAATTTTAATTCAAAGTAAAAACTAGAGGAATTGTCTAATTAAACCAATTGTAATGACTTTATCGTTCTAAGAGATGACTGTTTATATTAATATTGTTAACATGCCACTAAGTTGCTAATCCTACTTTTTGCCTTATAACCTCGACAATGCTAAAAACTTGTATTTCAAGTTCGTTGGCAATAAAGCTCAAAATGAATTCAACCCAGAAAGAGAAAAATCAACATGCTTAGCAAAACCTATATACTTTTCTTTGACATATTAATAATAATAATAATAATAATAATAATAATAATAATAATAATAATAATAATAATAATAATAATAATAATAATAATAATAATAATAATAATAATAATAATAATAATAATAATAATAATAATAATAATAATAATAATAATAATGATAATGATAATGATAATGATAATGATAATGATAATGATAATGATAATGATAATGATAATGATAATGATAATGATAATGATAATGATAATGATAATGATAATGATAATGATAATGATAATGATAATGATAATGATAATGATAATGATAATGATAATGATAATGATAATGATAATGATAATGATAATGATAATGATAATGATAATGATAATGATAATGATAATGATAATGATAATGATAATGATAATGATAATGATAATGATAATGATAATGATAATGATAATGATAATGATAATGATAATGATAATGATAATGATAATGATAATGATAATGATAATGATAATGATAATGATAATGATAATGATAATGATAATGATAATGATAATGATAATGATAATGATAATGATAATGATAATGATAATGATAATGATAATGATAATGATAATGATAATGATAATGATAATGATAATGATAATGATAATGATAATGATAATGATAATGATAATGATAATGATAATGATAATGATAATGATAATGATAATGATAATGATAATGATAATGATAATGATAATGATAATGATAATGATAATGATAATGATAATGATAATGATAATGATAATGATAATGATAATGATAATGATAATGATAATGATAATGATAATGATAATGATAATGATAATGATAATGATAATGATAATGATAATGATAATGATAATGATAATGATAATGATAATGATAATGATAATGATAATGATAATGATAATGATAATGATAATGATAATGATAATGATAATGATAATAATAATAATAATAATAATAATAATAATAATAATAATAATAATAATAATAATAATAAGCATCATAACAGCAAAATTTAAAAGCACAACATACCTACATTTCGTAGCACATACACTAGGGAGGGGAACACAACTTATAAAAAAATTATAGAACTTACAGTTTATCAACATATATTTCACATAGATAAATTAGTCTGCGTATAACATATTCTACAAGCCTGCACCAAATGTTATGTTTTTGCGAAACTTCTTAAAATAGTGTGTATAGTAAGGGCATGAGACAAAAGCATTAACAATAACTGAATTTATATTCCATTGTTAATACACATTGTTTACTTCTTTCCTTGAAATACTTCAAGTTATCACTTTTTATTTGTCTGTTGTATGTGTACCAAACTATCATTTTTATGTCTTGTATATTTATAAGTATATTTTAAATTGTATTTAAAATAATTTCTTTTATATCTGATAACGGTTTCCCACAAAGGCAATAATCCTGACCAAAAAATGAAAGATCAATATCTGAAGAAAGAAGCTGTCTTAAAACTTGTAAAAGCAGTTGTTTATAATTTCGCACTTTCAAAAAATCTGCTTCAAATCTTTCTGAAATAAGAGCAGACATGGTGCTCCAAGCTAAATGACTTACTCTAACAACATTAAAGGAGGGAGCTGTTAAACCACCTTTGTGGAGTATGTCAAAATACAGACTGTTGCAGGATTCTGATGTTATCATTGATACACAGTGCTTACAGGATACTTTCTGTTCAATTTTGTAAGCAACGTACCCACAGATGATTTACCTTCTAAAAATGTCAAGCATTGCTTCAACCTTACTAATGAATCCTCATTTGAATTTTCATTCATGCTGTCTATGCCAACATACCTTAGCAATATATTCTCCAGTTGCGAACATCAGGTAAGTTTTAATGATGATGGTAGAATCCATTTCAATTCACTTGAACTTACTATATAGTTGCCCACACAATTTTGGATACTAAGTGTGTACTTTTACACTTTTAACAACTTTAGGTATGCCTTGAAAACACATTTGATAGAACCACACAAAATCAGAGAAAACAACCTTTTACCATTTGTTTAAATTCCTTATTGTATTTTCACACCTTTCACATAAACCACTAAAACCACTTATCACATCAACAGCCAACCACTGTTCATTTTTTCTTTCAGGTTCCTCATCTGCCTTTCGCCTTCTATCGTCTGAATTTGTTCGAGCAATGCCACTGAAGCTGCCAGCTGGTTTGCTTAAATACTTTGGTAGATTGGGGAACAAACGAGGCACAGCAGTAACTTTTAGATTTGGACGAGCACGAGGAAATGTAATTTCACTGCCTTCAGCATCTTTATACACATCACATTTTATCACATCATCTGTTTCAAAGTGATTGATGCACACAACCGATCTTTTAGATGATTCCAGTTCTTCCTAGGAATACATGTTACCCATTTAGCGTGCATTTCGGGGTCTGAAGGAAATCTGAATACAGTAACATAACCTCCTTTACTGGATTCGTAATTGCTACTGCATTCAGGAACACAGCACTTATTAGGCATCTGAAAAAAATACAGGTGTAGTTACCATTAGTACCAGAGTAACTGAAAGCATATGAAGCAAAGGGCTTACATTTATGTTTGGCATTTGAATGATTTTGTTTGTCATTCTAAACTTAACCTAAACAGTAGTATCTGAATTATAGTAGGAATTATTTGACAAACTATCACAGATCTTACCTTAAATCCTTGTTTTTAGTAGTGAAGTATAAACATGTAGCTACATAAAAATTGAGGTAAATGTTTAGCGTACCGCACCGCAGAGAATATTCTACAAATATTCTAAATTAGCTACTGCAAACTTCGTAAGGCCGGTTAAAATCAAAGTAGAACAAGCCGTCTTCACAGTGTTGCCGATTCTATACATTCCGGCCTGTGTAGTGTCGGCCTTGAGCTATACTGTTTGAACGAAATTTTAAAGCTACAAATTTCAATTGATGTTTTAATGATATGAAGTCATGCGAAATTAAGTCTGAATAACATGTTCATCGATGTGTGAAATAGTAAAGAGTTGAAAGGCCTACGAGGACGTATGAGCAGCAAGAAGGAAGGGAAGGGATTTTCATAAAGACCTAGTGCTTAGTAAGATTTAACATGTAGCTAAATTTCGAAAATTAATATCATGACATAACCTGAGTTGCGCCTTCATACATATTAATGTATAGTTAAATTCTTTAGATTAATGTAGCACTTTATAATACATATATATGAAGGAGGTTTCACATACAAAAAAAAATACTTTCATTAACCTTGTTACTTAATACTGCAGTAACGATGTTTTTTTTTTTCCGCTTCAGCGGTCAAGACCTCAAGCTCCCAGGAATAGGATGGCAGAAATCGTAAGGGCAGAATTGCTGATAATTGTGTATGTTTCTTGTTTTGGTGATGTGCTGTGATCCCCAGGAATCTTATTAATATATCACAAAGCTTTCTTTCTCACTTATATAACAATTTAATGTGGCATATCAAATATTTCTTCAAGTTTCAATTTCATTTCGTATCAGTGGAAAATTTATCCAAACCTTTGAGGACTATTGTGACCAACATGTTCTAAATTTTCAGAGAAAGTGAAGTTATTTGATGCAGTTGATTGGGTATATTAGTTTGTTTGGTGTTAGGGGTTTTAAGTTTAAAATGTTTGAATCACAAATAACTCCATATAAGTTTTTTCCTGTTCAAATTACTACAAAATTAGCTTTCCTAAATTATATATATTCCGTAATTGTCATTTGACTTCCATGTTTTTATATAAAACAACTCTAAGCCAAAATGAAACACTATGGATATCATTACGTGATTTCTTCAGTATTTAAGCTTTGTACATTTATGGTGTAGTTATTCTCCCCTGAACAGGATTTAGACATTGTATTTGTTTTGTTTGGGGGGTGGTTAAATTAGTCCATATAGTTAGCTCTCATCAAAAACAGAAGTACTTAAACAGTTGCTTATTAACTTCGTAGATTTATCTCTTTGCATGTTGTCACAATTCTTTAACTCTCATACCTTTTGTATTAACTTATATACAACAAATTTATACAATTGTGCATTTCAGTACATTGAAATTTTCCTGGTTAAGTAATGTAAAATAGTGAATTGTGTTTTTGCAACATTTTGTGGCAACATTTGTTTTTGTGTGGGGGACGTAAATTAAAATCTTTGGGCGATATGGATATCTTTGGATATTAATTTTATAAAGTTTTCCTTTAAACTACAATGATCAGTATTTCCAATAATTAGGTTCTCTTAAACTTACTCATTAGTGTATATCTACATCACTGATAAAGAATGCACAACTTTATACAGCAATTAAATATATGATCTGCGATTCCATAAACCCAAATTGTTCTATCTTCTTTAATGCAGTAATCACTATGTAATGTTATTGCACACACTAGAACAATTGATGTACCTGAATAACCATCTTAGAAGAGATCTGGTGAGATTAGAATTGATTTGAGAAAGCTTTACAAGGTTTTAAGTGTAATTGTACAATATAAGAAATTATTAGTGTCATTATGTCATTATCATCTTTATATGCCACTTCTAGTTTTATTTCTAGTACTCTAATTATTCTTAAAACACATACATTGTCAGCTGCCGCTAGGACCTAAAAGCATAGCATGGCTTCATGTGAAATTAGTAAAGCTTTGTAATAAATAATAGGTCATTTATCATCTTCCTTGTTAGCACATGAGGGCTAACACTTAGGTCTGCTGCAATATAAGGTTACCATGTATTATGAATGACCTTGAGTACACTGGACATTAAAGGCACATAGTGTTGAGCACCTCATGTATTCCAACACAATTTGTACAAATGGATTTAGAAAAATGACAAGTTAAAGTGACATTTGCATAGCATTGATGTATTATCCTGTGATACATCTGTTCTTACCTCGCCACCGTTTATCAGTAATATTAGTACATAATTTCTGTTATGCTAACAATTTTAGGAGCGATATAACTTTACATGTGACATGAAATTCACATTGTTAAACATCCTCTCATTGTACTAAGTTGGAATGAAAACCTCAGTATTTGTCACGGAAAAAAGATGCTTAACCTAATATATGAGCCATCCATTACCTGCAGCGATGCTAAGCCACATAATAATTTTGAAAAGTAGATAAAACTGCACATTATTTTGCTATATAATGCACTTCTTGTTTCTTTGTAGTGAACACATAAGGGAATTATGCACTGTCAAAAGAAATAAAGGTTAGATGTGTGAGCAATTAAATTACACTACTAAATTATTTTATGTTAGCTACTCAAACACACAGTTGCATCACTTTCACTGCATAGCTAAAACTACAAACAGCATTAATAATTCAGAGTATAACCTTTTATTGAGTTACTTATGTGACACACACTCAGTTGTATGTCATGACCTGGGAGGTTTACACTATGCAGAGGGCTCCATTGGATATAGTAGTCAGAAAGTACATTGCTTAAAGTCTTACCAAGTTAAAGTAAGCCATTTACCTAAACAATTTGCTGTGCACATTAAGTAAATTATACTTCACAGTCAGATGACTACATCAAATGATCTCTTACTGGAAGATACGGTGCACTAAGTTTTATTTTTGAAACTGCACATTTTCGTGTTCTTCAGCATTCATTACTGTGCTTATGCATGCCATTGAGGCATTTAAAAATTCAACACTGTCATATTCTCACGTTGCAGAGACAAAGTTAAGCTTAGGACAATTTTAAATAAATGATACAGCTTTAATGTGATTATTATTTTTCATACTAGCTTATTCTGCTCTTTTGATTGGTAATTCAACCAAATTGATCAGAGGTAACTAATCAATGTGCTATTTATGAAATGTATGTCTTCAGTTGCTGACACTGACTCATGTACTAATTTGACATTATTAATGACATATGAATGAACCACAAATTTCAGCTTTTTCTCTGAATATAATTTTGTATACTTCTGCTGAAAATAATGTATGTACTATGGAGCTTTTCAATTTATTATTAAATGAGCTGCTTTGCTCGCATTTTAAAGATATATTGATATTTTTGTACATAGTTTTCTCAGGTCGAATGCTGGGTAGGTAGTTACACATCCCGAATTTCTTGTCCCTCCATTTCATCTCCATTATCATTTCATATCATCTGTCCTCTGTGATGATGTAGGTTTTTGAAAGCAAACGCGACACTTTGATAGGAAGCACCGACCAATTTTGTCACGTGAAGTCTGTGTGGCCTGCCGGTTCATCGTTTTGTTCTATGAGGCGCTTTTAAATACAACTCTAAGTATATTTCAATAGCATTAGAAATATTATTTTACGTAGATTGGTATTTAGTGGTGACTAATAGGAAGTTCTTGAGAAGTTTCAAGTTATTATCAATAATGTGTGGACTGAATACTTTCTCTACTTAAGCTAACAGTTCACGCGGTGTAGGCCAGGGTACGTCTGAGTGGAGGGGGGAAGCAGGGCCTACGTGTGACTGTACCGATCTTAGTTCTTTGATTCGCTATTCTCTCTTATTGTAATGAAAATTATTACTTGGAGCTTTCCTCGCTTTGAGAGTCACGACTCACCATTGGTTTTGAGGGTCACCAAACAGAAATGAAGAGACACGTGCATATTTGTATGAGCGAGCACAACATAACTAAACCTCAATACACTGTTAAACATTGAGCTGGGTATCAAGATGTCGAGGAAATCCCTATAACCGTAAATGTTTACGCAATTTTTATTTACTAAAAGTGGCCATTGATTTTGTTTAAATTGCTAATTGTTTAAGATATTTTAAGTGCAAGGACCACTCACATAATTGTTGATTTGCAAGTGAATGTAGCAGTGTTCACGGAATAACATTCTTCTTCCGAAGAAATATCAAGTTACTCCGAACTGCGTGAACCTAGTTCAAATATATTCTAAAGTACAACCAAAAGACGTGAACCTCGTGTATTATAATTAGTTTTGTTGCTTCATTGTAAATACCAGATTTTCTAGAGTTATTACCGAGCGCGACAGTGGTATCGTATGTGTCCCGCATTTGGATGGTCGGAGTTTGTGACCATAGATTTTCCGGGCTACCAAGTGAGTGTTAGCAAGAATATTTATCTAACATCATTCGTTTCATTCTCTAAATGCAATCTTTCCAGGTATCGAAGCCGCCACTACAGTCACAGAACAAGTCTAGTTTTTATTTGACTTTCCTCATTTGAGTTTTGCTGAATTTCTGTGCTTTAGATACAAGGGATCTCAAAAATATATTTCCATAACATAATCAATAATAAATTTGCGATAGAATGCAATTCCCCCTCTACCTACTATGTACGTGGTACACAAACTATTTTAACACTAAGCAAAGCACGAGGAAATAAACCTACACAAACCTGCCTTTGTAATGTCCCGCGCGTTACCTGAGTAGATGCCACAACAGTGACACACAGTGGATGTCTCACGAAACACGAAGTACGTGTATTACGCTGCAGATGACGCGCAAGTAGAAATTGCTAAAGCAGTTTTAAAGATAACCCCTCCCATCCCAAAATACTCCTGCACGGAACATTTTCCAGATGGCGCTCTGTGCAACATTTGAATAAAGCAAAAATAAGACTGTCGCAGAGGTTACTAGAGTAAACCAAACAAAACTTTTTGTATATATAAATGTAATTGTGTTATACTGTATGTAATATGTCCTAAAATATTTCATAGAGAGATAACTATATTAATTAGCTGTCCAGAGATGGCAGCACAAGTAAGTAAACAAAGTCAAATTTTTAAACTTTTAGTTTATGGTTTTAAGAAAGCAATGGTTTTAAATTTACTGTTGATTAGGAGCAAAAGTGTTTGATATTGTATACCTTGGAACTGGACGCTGAAATAATAAGTTTTAATTGAGCAATTAAGAGAACGCTTAAGCACTGTCATTCACATTGGAGTGATATCTGCTACTAACATCGCGTCGTGTTTCAATCATCAAGCGCCTCCGAGAGGACTTGGAGACCGAGCTCATCAAAGAAGATCTGGAAGCGAAGGGGTACACCGGCGTCCATGTCCGGCAACTGATCTCCCGCGGCAGGCCTCTGCCAATGTACCAGGTGACCCTGGACAGGACCACAACAAATCAAAAACTACTACAGGCTCGCGAGGTATGTCACATTCTTGTCACCGTGGAGGTTCTCAAAACGAACCATAACATCACGCAGTGCTTCAACTGCCAACAGTTGGGGCACACATATAAAATGTGCCACATGACCTCCCGATGTGTCCTCTGCGGTGGCCTCCACCGCTTAGCTGACTGCCCAAAAAAGGCCACGCAGGACGTTGTACCCCACTGTGCAAACTGTGGGGAGACGCATCCTGCCAGCTACAGAGGTTGCGAGACGTTCCGTAACGAACGCCACCGCCGCCAACTGGCAGCCATAGCCAGGGCACCCCCAAGTGCGCAACCAAGACCCATTGCCAACCCGGCTCTGGTTAGAGATGGCGTCTCTTTCGCAGGCGCCATGACGGGACAAAGCGCACCAGTGCTGCCACCTGCTGGCCAACCCTCAACAACTCCCCCCTCCCAGGCGCCACCTGGTGAACTAGGAGGCCTCAAAGAGCTCTTTACTCTGTTTAAAGAGCTCAACTTACATAAACTTGCTCCGAAGGTACAGCCTTTTATCGCAAGATTTAAGAGCTGCACCAGCACTTGGGAGAAGCTAGAAGCCCTCATATGGTTTCTGTCGGACATCTTCGAGTAAATGGCTCAACTAAGGGGAGGCACATCTCTAACTCGCGGGCTCCTGTGGAATGCCGACGGCATCTACAGGCAGCAGCACGAACTTGAAAGCTACCTGCGGCGTAACAAAATTGACGTCGCATTCATTTGTGAAACAAAATTAAAGCAGGAGCACACTTTCAAGCTCAGGGATTACCAAATATTTCGAACTGATAGAATAGGCAGACAGGGAGGAGGAACAGCTATTTTACTAAAAAACAAAGTTGCTCATGCTCCTGTTACGCTGCCACCATTGGCAGCGTTAGAGTGCACGGCTCTTAAAACACGATTAAATAACAAAACGGTGATGCTGGTGGCCCTCTATCGGCCCCCAAACTCCCCCGACTGTAAACGCGACCTCGAGCAAATCCTCACTTTAGAGGAGCATGTTATAATAGCAGGAGACTTCAACGCTCGACACCCCTGGTGGTATTCACGTCGAGCAAACGCGGCTGGAAATCTCCTCGTAGACCTTATAACAGAAAATGACGATCTCGAGGCGTACTTCCCCCCCGAACCCACCTTTTGGCACAAGTCAGGGCACTTCGAACCTGAAATCTTGGACTTCGTCATTACAAAAAATGCGACATTACCAAGCAACTTCACTGTGTATCACAGCCTAGACTCCGACCATCTTCCAGTGCACTTTGATATAAGTGGCGCCATCACGGCCGGGCTGACCGGCCCTCTGAGGCGCGCAGAAACAAACTGGAGCAAGTTTACCCTTGAAATGCACGGGATGGCTCAGCCTAGGCTGTCATACTACAGCGAGGCGGACATCGACGTCGCCATTGAAAACTACACCGCCTCGCTGCACACGGCCAAAAGAAATTCCACCAGCTACACCACAAGCCCGCCCAGTTTTTGCACGTACCCTGAGGTGGAGCAGCTCATTGCCAGGAGGCGACGCTTGACGAGACTTTGGCGGCTTACCCGCCAGCCTGAGTACAAAGTGCTAGCAAAATGGCTACGCAACGTCATTCGGCAACAAATTAAATTAAACAAAATTGAGCAGTGGGAGCAGAAAATGTTAAACACCACACATTCGGACAATTCTTTATGGAAATTATTAAAGGCATTTAAAGTCTCCTCGAGCGCTAAATCAGGCACTGAGGCGCTACACACTCACCTCGGCCTGCACTTCTCCTCTGAGGAGAAAGCCGAGGTCTTTGCAGACTGTCTGGAAACAAGATTTACAGAAAACCCAGCGACGAACCCCGAGTTAGAGCGGGATGTCCAGACCTGGGTACAAAACTGGGTGGCACAGAGGCATGAGCAACACTTGCCCCTCACAACGCCGCAGGAAGTGTACAAGCTCATTAGGAAGCTACCTAATGGGAAAGCCGCCGGCCCGGACAGGGTGACAAATGAGGAACTCAAGCATCTCCCGAGAAAAGCCCTGGTGCAACTTACAAAAATTTTCAACGCTTGTTTGCAGCAAAATTATTTCCCTGACACTTGGAAACGAGCCAAGGTAATAATGCTCCCTAAGCATGGGAAAAGCACCAGGCAACCTCAAAATTACCGCCCCATTAGTCTCCTGTCCACTATTGGTAAATTGCTCGAGAAAATAATTCTATTTCGACTCCAAAAACAAATTGCGACGCTTGACATTTCAAATTCACAATTTGGCTTTAGAAAAGGGCACTCAACAGACCTTCAACTTTTAAGACTAGTAGATGACGTCACCGAGCAATTTAACAATGGGGCTTCAACGTTGGCGCTATTTTTGGACGTAGAAGCCGCATTTGATCGGTGCTGGCACAACGGCCTGATTTACAAGCTGCACCGAGAGTTTCCCGGCCTCCAAAATTCACTGCCCTTGCTGCATAATTTTTTAAAAAACAGGCGCTTCTACGTCCAAGTGGGTCGCTCCTCCTCAAAGGAGAGAGTGATGCAGGCTGGCGTACCACAAGGGGCTATTATGTCACCTTTCCTGTATATACTCTTCACCAGCGACTTCCCCGTGGACGCCAGATGCAAAGTTGCAATGTATGCTGACGACACTGCAATATACAACCATAATAAAAATCCTCGTTATGGACTTTTAGAGATGCAGCGGTACATTGACCGCTTCCTTTCATGGCTTCATGACTGGAAAATCAAAATTAATGCGAACAAATGCCAGCTTATACATTTTACAAAGCGGCGCCCTTTGGCAATGGACCTAACGGTCGATGGTCAAATATTGCATTGTCGTCAGCAGGTCAAGTACCTCGGCGTGACGTTGACACGCACGATGCATTGGACCACCCACCTAAGAGATAGCGCCAATAAAGGGCGGCAGCGATTAAAGATGTGCGCCTCCATATTTAGGAGCAAACAGCTAAAGCTGCGCTCGAAGATCGTCCTATATAGATCCTTTATTTTATCCGTGGTCCTGTACGCCTGCGTGGTCTGGGCCAACGCCTCCAAAACCGCCCTAAAGTATCTCCAAACCCTACAAAACTTATCCCTACGCAAAATCCTGTCTACTCCTATCCGAACAACAACTGCCACCATTCACCAAGAAACCCACGTCCCATACATCAACGAGGCCATCAACAAACGTGCCTCTTCCATCTGGGCGCGCATCCGACACCATCAAAACCCCACCATACAGAATATTGGGAAAGGGGAACCCAAGCACCGAAAACACTCCAGAATCAAAACATATTGAAGAAAAACAAAAATAAAAAAAAAAAAACAACGACTGCAAAATTATGCGCGCCCAGCCCTTCCTGGCTCAGGCCACGTTCCCCGGCAGAGGCCGCCATCATCGGCAGCCCAGGAGTCAGCTACCCGCTGCCGCACAGCCAAATTGCGAGCACTGTAAATATTGTATATAACCAAGCCTGTACAGTGTAGTGCGTGTGATATTGGGACGTACGTGGTATGCCCAGGTGTGTGTGTGTGTCTGTCTGTGTGTGTGTGTGTTTGTGTGTGCGTGCGCAAGATAAGCGCAGTGTAAATATGTAAATATAAAAACAAGAAAAAGAAAGACAGAGACAAATAACGAGATAAAACTGGTTCTCGGCGGCCTCAGAACAGGTCGCCGTATGGGTTTTAGAAGAACCCCAAAGACAATAAAAAACCATACCCAGAATTATAAACCTATGTAAATTTAGAGCCTGTAAGCCGGGTCCAATGTACCGGCACCAGGCAAATAAGTTGCAAATAAAAAGCCTTAAGCCTTAAGCCTTAACGTCTATATACGTCTATCGCTGCCATGCTTTTATTTTACCTGGAATTTTTGTAAAGGGCTTGCAACTAGCAGAGTCCCTTGTTTATGTAAGTTCAGCTCAGGGCCAGATAACTCAAATAGGAAACCATGAGACACATTAAGGTTCGCGAAACACCCGGGGTCTAAAGATACAGTTTTGAGCGCTGCACGTCAATTTTAAATTTTGTGGCTGCGAAGAGATGTCTCTGTTTACCGACTGTATCACGGCTCAGTGTCATAAAACTGTCAATTATTACAGGAGCGTGCCAATATAATAAAATGTACTAAAATACCCAATGAATACATAAAAAGAGTGACTGAAGTATTCTAAAATCCCTAAAATTCAACCAATACAGATTGAAATTCCGAAATTATGTGTTTTATTAGCAGTCTGTTCTGTGTATATGTTGGTTACCCTGATGGGATTGTATTTCAGTCACGTGAGGTTTTCGTGGAATTAGAAAATTTGCATGGTGAAATAATATGGCGACTATATCGGAAACGTAAGCAGGATGTACAAGTATCTTGTGAAAAAAAAAGTGTGCTGTGCTTGGCTGCCCAGTTACAGGTAGAAATAAGGAAACTAAACTTTTTCGTTTCCCAAAAAATCCGGAAAGGTAAGATACGTTTCAGAACAGGAATAAATAAGCATTAATTCAGAATAATGCTGTACAGTTATTTTGCCACGTGAATCGTAAACTGTATTCTAAATAAATTTCAGCGCTGGTTACTGATTTAATAATGCAGATAAAGTGATGCCTTGTAAAAATTAGCAAATGAAACTCCTACATATAGGTTTAGATGTAAAATTTGGGTATCTGAACTATAATCATACTTTCATACTAGCTCGTGATATTTTTAAGATTTGTTACGCAACGGTTGTTTGGTTGTGTTGTAAGGGCTTGAATAAATTAAACATAATAAAATGTGGTGTAAGCCCATGTCAGTACATTGGTAATTGATTATTTTTGGTAATTGCTAATTAATGAACATATCATCTGCATACATAACGGTTACAGCCATGGGAACCATAGCTAATTTTTATTACACATTAGTTGCATCATTGTATTATATTTGCTGCTCTGGAAAATCACCTGCATACCTAGTATTGGGATCGTACACCACAAATTTTGTTGTAAAGATGTTTATTTGAGTATGCGATAAGGTCAAGATGTTTTGTGTAGAATCAATTTCATCAGTTTGTGGTAAAGTGCAGTATGCATATACATGATAAGAGATTTTGAGAACTGTTATATTGATTCACAATTATTTTAAGGAGTTGTATGTATATTCTTTTTCTTCAGGCAATCACACAAGTAAGGGTTCATTAAATTGCCAATGACATAAATTTAAGATATGTTTGTGGTTTATTTAACCACAGATATATGTGTTACAAAGAACAGAACTAGATTGTATAGTGCAGGAATGTCTAAGATGCACTGAGAGGAGTCATGGTAAAATGTGTGTAGACCTGTGGTGTAGACCTTTTTATTTTTAAATTAGTACTGGAGTATTCATTCCAAATTGTAATATACATATATTTCAATGAAAATTATTCTGACATTTTGTTCTAAAGTGAAGCAGAAAAATAAGTTTAAGGTTTTTTTTTTTTTTTGTATGTTGGCTTTCAATGTGCCATTAGTGATTGCAAATTATTATAAAATGTATTGATATTACTTTCATTTCATTAATGCAATGTATTACAGTCTAGTAGATCCATTTCTCAGGAGACAATCCATGATTATTTTAGTGAGTGGCCTGCTTCCAATTTTCTTGGAAGTTTTTACTCCCTTAACACAAATTTAAAGCTTCCCTTTTAAATACAAAACACTTAAACTAATTATATCTCTACACATTGTACATTGATCAGATATTGCCGCTTCATATCAGAATAATTGATTTTGCTGTTATTCATATGTTTGCACTATTGGAATGTTATCTACTCTGCACTGGTGAGTGAGCGAGTGAATGAGTGTGCCCATGTGTGGTGTTAATGCAAGCACAGTTGTAATTTATAAATGAAAACAAAGTGGTATGTGAAGTTGTAATCTGTCATACATTTAGAAGTAGCATGCCTGTGGTGGAAAACTGAATTTAGAGCAGATAATTGATATCCTATATACAAACGTTGTATGCATTTTAAAGCTTGTGTGCATCTAATTTCCAGTATGACAAATGGGCATGTTTTTCAAGAAACCCTGACCTCCTGGCAAAGCAGCCGAAAATAGCGTTCATCTGCGGATGTCATTTTCAACCTGACCAGTTCAGAGATGAACTGCAACAACTTCTGAGGTATAGCGCTATGCCATCATTAAGACCTGGGCAAGCATCTCCAGGGCCTGTCTCAGCAACTATCCCTGACTCTGCTGAAGTAAGTAGTGCCAGTACTAATCATGTTGATGTTTATCCATCCTGCTCAAACTCTGCTACATCCACAATAAGACCTTCCTGTGCTCTCCGTCTTTTTGAACCCCAACTGTCTTCTGAGTCTGACTCAGATGTTTTGGCTACACCTTTAGATTACTCTGTCTCTGAAGATGTTCTTTCAGGTGTATCTGCAGCTAGTACACCTCTAAGTAAATCTGAGTCAAAAAGGAGGAGTACGGTTTTAGCTGAAATTAATGTGTCCAGGCAGAAGGAGTTGACTCCTAGGAAAAAATCACTTTTTTGCAGATTAACTTCCCTGCGTAAGAAATACTTCAATTTGAAGAAAAGATATAATAAACAGACATTGACTTTGAAAGAGTTCAACAATAGATTAAAAGATACACAATTAAGAGTGGCAGATCTTCTCTCAAAGTCCATGTCTGAATCTTCTGCCCAATTTTTGACTTCTGAGGTGAGAAATGCAAAGCGTTTGCCAAAAGGTCGAAGGTGGACAGAAGAAGACAAGCTGCAAGCCCTTGTCCTTTACAAACATTCCCCTAAGGGCTATAGTGCTCTTAGAGCACTATATCCTTTTCCTTCACAGAGTACATTGCGCTCCCTTTTATAGCGCATTCCTTTCTTTCCCGGTATAAATGATCACATGTTCAGAGTTCTGCATGAGACTGCATCTCATTTCGATGAGCTGCATTGTGTATGTTCCCTAATATTCAATGAGATGTCCATTAGGGAACATATAGACTACAACTCTAAGTCAGATAGGATCATGGGCTATGAAGACAAGGGCACTGCAGGTGCTTCCAATGCGGTGGCAAACCATGCGCTTGTATTCATGTTCCAGGGCCTGCTTAAGAAATGGATGCAGCCAGTAGCATTCTACTTCAGTAGAGGTAATGTGAAGGCTGAAGATCTGGTGGAGATCTTAAAAGAAGCGCTTGAAGCTTGTACAAATGCTGGATTGCATGTTGTGGCCACTGTCTGTGACATGGGCACCAACAATGTAAAGACAGTAAAAGCTTTGGGCAGTTCTTTTCAGAATCCAGTCTTTTCATACAGAGGACAAGAGGTGGTGACACTATTTGATCCACCCCACCTCTTGAAATGCACTCGAAACAGACTTCTGGAGTCTGAGGTGCTGCTGTATGAGGAGTTTGGAGGCAAACCTTTAGTCCCACTGATAGCATCATGGAAAGATATTCATGATGCTTTCATGATTGATGAGCCTAACCCTTTAGGCTTCTGCATGCTATCACACGACAGCATGTAGAACATAAAGGTGCCTCAAAAATGAAGGTGAAATTGGCAGCGCAGGTCTTCAGCCATAAAATGACAGGTGCCATTTACTCCCTTGTTGCCAAAGGTAAGCTCTAATTTTACAAATGGTTCTCCTAACTAATATTTAACAGTATAATCCAAATGCATAAAAGTATGCTAATAGTAAACCAGTGGAGATAAAGGGGGGGTATTAACACATTATTTTTCTTAGGTCAAAGACCAAGACCGTCTGCCATTTGCACAGCAGCATTTTGTTCCTTTATGAACAAATTATTTGATAGCTGCAATGGGAGAGGAAAGGAGCCAGGAGGTCCTGGATATCTAAGTTGTGGTGTTGTCAGCCAAGAAAACTTGCACCTCCAGTTTTGGGAGGAGGCTGTTGCCAAAGTTGATAGTTTACAGTTTCTGAAAAGGTCTGCTTACAGTGGTGAACGTTCTGATTCCAGCAGCTTATGTCATAAGGTATACCGTCCACCATCTCAAGATGGCTGGATTGCCACCTTAAATGGTTTGCGGATTTTGTGGCATAAACTGAAGGAAAAGAACTTCGCCTTCCTTGAAACCAGAACCCTCAACCAGGATCCCATTGAGCACTTGTTTGGTTGCATTCGATCTTGCTGTGGATCAAATGACAACCCAACAGTGGTCCAGTTTCTGGCAGCCCTTAAGACAGCCATTGTCAACGGCATGGCTTTTAGGGCTCTCAAGGGTTTAAACTGTGAATTGGAGGAAAACACTGGTGAGGTTTTAAATAATCTTCACAGCTTAGTTTTTGCCGAACCACAGTCTGTTGCAAATAAGGTTCCTAGCTCTGCTTTGCAGCAGGATCCTCCAAGTCTCAGTTTAATGGCTGAGGTAGTTGAGTCCTACTCAAACGCAAAGTTTTCAGGATATATTGCCAGCAGCCTTCTTCGTCATAACCTCTGTAACAAATGTCGGATTGCACTCACCACAGACTCGATGGAGAGTAGGCACTTGGGTATATATTTCGAAGAGTATAACGACAAAGTCCAGTTCTAACATATCCATCTGAGGATTTATGTAGAGCTGTAGCTCTTGGTAGTACTCTTGTGGAAGATATGCTCAGTACCAGTAGCCACTTGCCTGGTATGAAGCACCGTGCTACAGAAGTTATGCATGGAAACATAAACTTAGACTGGATTGGGGATGTATGTGTGGATCATGCATCAGCCATGAAAGATGGCATAATCAGCATCCTTGCCCAGCTGTGTATACACTGGTGGTGCAAGAGGCAAAACAGATTATTAGGCATCAGTACCTACCGTGGAAGTACTGCACGACGTCTTAGAGTGTTTCAACATCATTGATGCATATGTAAGTTTGACTTTCATTATTATTTGTGACAGCATGTTTTGTGTGTACATTTGTGAAATATGCACTTTGAATATCATAGTAAGATTTCTTCAATATTTAAGCTTAATAAATTCATGCTGTACAGGTTTTACACATTGTAATTTCCTTTTGGTTCAGTTAGTCCATATAATTAGCAGTCATCAAAAAGAGCAATACATTAACAGTTGCTTATTAGCTTTATACGTATTTACTATCTCATTGCATGTCATCAAAACACTTTAAACTTTAACTCCCAAGCATTTTGTGATTGTCATGTGTACAGCATACTTACAGAAATATTTTTCATCTCCAGTATTACTTTTTAATACTTTTCCTGGACTAAGTGATCTAAAATATATGAACTGGTAATGAATTTTTTATTTTTAAAGTAGGTATCTGCATTGTTTCCTTTTGTTTGTTTCAGGGAACAGAATCTATTTGTGATAGTGTGATACACTGTGTCTACTTTGTGTATTACTTGTCTCATCGTGTCAATCTACCCCAAGTATGTGAACTTTCAGAAACATCAAAACTGTGGCTGTGATTTGATACAACATTCAGGGACTCCTGCCTGAAAGGTATCTAAACTTGGACGGTTAGGTGCTGATTAGCCAATGTGTGTAATCCGTAAATATGAAAGACAGCTTTCTCTTTGTTTGGCATTTTTCAAATACCTCAAAATAGAGTAATCTCTTACAACTAGTGATGTGAAGTGCTATGCTATTTCATTTCTTTTATTTGATTGACCGGTTTATCTTTTGGTAAAATAGCACTTGAAAATCCTACTGCTCTAAAAGCATTGTACCTTATTGGTGCATAGATATGTTAAAAAGTGTCAGAAATGTAGACATACCTGAATTTGAGTGTTTATGTTATGATTTGTCACGTTATAACCTTTGGTTGTAAAGATTTCCTTAAATGTCAATGTGCTGTTTATATAAGTCAGAGCCATGATATTAATGAATACCAAGATAAAGTTTTGTAGAAACAACTTCTCAAATTGGAGTTCTCAGTATTTTATGTGTTTAACATGAGGGTGGTGATGAAGAAAGACATACCGGAGTGTTAATTATGGTTTTGGTGTTGGTGGTGTAATGAGGTAATGGTGACTGACACTAATTTCGTTATTACAAATGTTTAAACCTATAGGTTATGCTTTATGCTAATTACAATTAAGTAATGATCTGCTTTCCATCCTTTCATTAGCTTTTTAATGAATGTGGTATTTTTCTTGGTGATATTTGTAGCAAGTTTGATTAGAAATACTACCAACTACAAATATTCAGTGCAATGATACAGTTTAATGTGTTTCTTATCTTTCATAATAATTTATTCTGCACTTGTGAATGATAATTCAACCAAAGTGATTAGAACTATATAAAAATAGTGCCTTTTATGAAATTTATGTCATTAGTTATATACCCTGACTCATGTACTAATTTGTCAGGTTTTCCTACACTATTAAATGCCATATGAATCAATCCCAAATTACAAGTTTTTCTCTAAATATTCTTTTGTATACTTGTACTGCAAATAATATATATATACTATTGAGCTTTTCAAATTCTTATTAAATATGAGCTTTAACCGAGTTGCTTTGTTGTCATTTTAAACAGATACTGCTATTTTTTTTGTACATAGATGTTGGTGTTCTCATTTAAAATTTATATATACATTTCTTTAGTGGATTTTTTTTACGCTTTTATTCCAGGAATTTTCCACATTCTGTGTACAAAGAAAACAGCATTTCACATAACCTTATAGTTTCCTTTCCTGTTTTCCTGTACTTACAGTCAGTATTTTGGTGTTAAGAAGATTTGGAATGAGGCAAAGAGAGTACAGATGTGTTGTATAACCTCAAGATCATCTTGAGTGATCTCACTCTCTCGTTTATTAAAGTTGTAATTGTTATTAAGCACAAAAATATTATTTTTCAACAGGAATATTAATGATATGCTTTGTGGAAGTCCTAATTATTCATATTTAACAGGAAAAGTTCAAGTTGACAGATGAATTCTTGAGATATTATTTTCATAAATTCATTGGACAACTTCTTTCGAAGTCACATTTCGCACAGTGATGAATAGTTTATCGCACATTTCCTCAGCGTATTTGACGCGTATTATCCTAATATGAAATAGTTGATATGTGCCGTAAACTATTCATGTGTGACGAGAAGTGATTTCGAAAGAAGTTGGATTCCATCAGTCATTGAAAATGGGAGCCGAAAGGGAAGGGGAGGTGAATGCACCATAGCTCGGTCGCAATAGAAGTTTACTACATTACCGGCCGCACCGGCCGTAGTTGCCAAGGTCGCCGTGTTCTAAAGATTTAGGAAAGAGCGCCCTATGCGTCTTCAGATTTTAACACGGAGTTGAGCATCTGGTATTATCTGTGGTTCAGCTTAATCGTTATGCTATAAGGATCCGCATTTTGTTAGCAAACAATTATCTGTTCGCATATTTGTGGTAATGAGCAGACGCTGTCTACCCAATGCTGCCAATCCTTGGACATTACTAATTAACCAAGTCCCGTGTAATGAGATAGGGAAATCCGTGCTATATCTGCGGATACATAACACTAAGTCTGTACACAGCTTACCCACTATCACGTAATTTTCATTTTGTTAAGAAATAGATGTGGTTTATAACGTTAGAGGAACGTTTATGTCCCAATTTAATTGATGTACCGTAGTTGATAAATCACCTGGCCCTTTCCTTACTTCGAAGCATAGAAGCTGAACTAAGTACCTAAGTGCACAACTATACTTCGTATAGCAGTGGACAAATAAATGAAACATGTTTATGTTGCTTTTTACTTGTATTGGCTGATCTTTATTTTGAAATTTAGTTCATAAACAAATTAGGATTACTGAAACAGATAAGTTAGCAGTTCTCTGTTCTGTAATTTACGGTCACCTCCCCTATATGAGGTTGGTGTATTTGTTCCTTACTGTATTTCCTTGTTTATTATCAGTAATTTCACAGTGCAGAGTAATTATACTTCAGATGGAATCAGTTAATGGTTGGAAAACCTCTGATAAGGTGGCAGCAGTATCTGTATATTGGCAAAGTATATTAAAATTGGTGGGAATTGGATAGTAAATAAATAGAAAAAGTACGCTATTCTTCGCTTCCTATGGTATAGGAATGCAGCGCTTTGTATTTCTTCATAGTCTTCAATCTTCATGTAAGGAGCTGTCAACTTTTAGCTATTCGCAATACTGGTTTAGCAGAAAGTTCTCTGCTCCACGTGGTATTATGGTCAGGGCATGTACGATCTCGAACCCTCCATCAAAAACTTTCTACCCATTCCAACCAGCTGGTCAACAACCTGGGTCGGTATGACCACAGAGCTCCTCGCAGGAGGAGGAGGTACAAACTCCCAAAGGACGCCATGGGCTATTAGCCAGATGGGGTTCTCTCCATCACACTGAAAACACCAGAACCAGAAATGGGTTTAGATAATTTCCCCACATAGTTCCCTATCCCCTCTGATCATGCTGTCATCATTCCGACCTTCTTCATGGAGAGTTGTGTGAGGGCGGCCTTGGGAATATATACCCCAGGCGGCAGCCTGAGCGGCTTAACCCAACAGATCAGAGAAACCTATGCCCCGACATAAACGCTTGAGACAAAAGACTAAAGACTTCTACACCACCCAGATAAAGTCGCAGAAAGCGGCTAGGTGCTGGGCGAAACCATTCCGTCCAGGTAAACTTGGACGACTCGATTCTTCTGCTGGTCTGCTGCTGGTCTGCTGAAGAAGTAGTAGCACAGTACATGGTATTAGGGTGATAGCAACTGTAAAGAGGTAATAACACAGTAGTTCTGGAAGGGTTGGATTGCCCCGAAAGGGACGATGGTAATGACAGGAGTAAGAAATTTCAAATCTCAGTGCCGGATATGACGGTAAATTGACTCGAAACAGATATGAAGCAATAGTAGAAGCAAACATAACTTACTTGATAGCATTATAGAGCGAAAGGTAATTCGTAAGTCTGTAGAATATTCATATGAAATATTTTGTAAAGAGTTATTAGGATTGAATAAATCAATATCGAAGGAAGTTGCAAGAGTTAAGTTAGTAAAGGCTTGCAGGAGAGAGGTAAAGGCAGATGTTTAAAATATTGTAAAAGCTGTATAGGAGAAGAGGATGGGAAGGTATTTAGTGTGTTTAGAAGAACAAAATGAGTATTACATAAGGATAGCTGGCGGGCAGGATTGGGCAGGACGATATTTGGAAAGTTTTGGTTAATGGTTAAAAACAGAATACAGGATATAGAAGACAAGAGGTGTGGAATAATTGTTTGGCAAGAGATCATTAGTTACATATTTATAATTGATGAAAAATTGGGGAAGAGGAAATGCTGTAATAATTGAATACAATTATAATGATAATAGTGATAATAATGTTAGAGAGGAAAATGAAAATGATAACAATAGTAATTATGACGATAAATCCTGATAATTACACGTGGAATATAACATTCCCTTAGCTTTAAATATAGAAATAAATTAAATTTCGACATACGTATATTATGAACCAGTGTCACTGGGAGGTCCTCAAAATTGATTTAACAATAATTTATGGCATTTCCCCAAAGATTTCCCATCTTCACTGTGCAAATCATCACCAAAGCTATTCACAAGTTTGTACGAGCCTTTATGAACGAGATTGCTTCTCCAGTAGCTCTTCTTTTGGGCGTCCAAATATTAAATTCTTTTCATAATAATTCATTTCTTTTCTGGTCTCCTATGAGCTTTTCTTTCTCTAAGTCTTTCTATCCTCTTTTCAGCTTACTGTCTAATTCTTTTAAAAGTTACAGCACAATTTCCTTGTTCAATAAGATGTTTGGTATCTTCTTTCAAAGTGGTCGAAACTTTCAAGGTCAAAGGTTCAAGTGGTTTCCCAACCATTAGTTCATATGCAGCGAATCAAGATGTTGCGTTGGCGGTATTGCTCCTGAGCTTCTGAAGTTATCGCTGTGGATAATATGTCAAAGAATTAAATATTTTAATATCATTCCTCTTCCTCGCAGTGAAAATTATTTTGCTTCTGTGAACTGTGGCAATATCTGTTTATTTGGCTTTTATAGGTCAATTTCTTAACACTTTTTTTAAACCGAAGGTTAACTTTTTGGCAAAGTGCACAATTTGAAACTAGATTTTAACCTTTGTATCTAAGTGTTTTATATCATCATGATTATGTTAGATGTCCATTAGGTAAAAAGTCAAAGTAACAGATTCTTCATAACATTCCCACAAATATCCTTGATATACAGTTAAACATGTCCTGAATGGTAATGTTGACTTACATTTCAAAGATAAAATCAGAGTGAAGTCTTCAATGTGATAGTCAACATTTGATCTATAGATTAATATCATTGCTGCAGCAAGTTAATCTCCATTAAAAAATGCTGATTCAACAGTAACATTCCATACAGATTCATATTTGTCCCAATCAGCTAATTCTCAAATTTATCTTAAGATATTGTAACTCAAATTTAAAGGTGGGCTTCATAGATAAACACAAATAATTGCGTTAATCAATTGTTCAACACACAGAATTATGTACAGGCAAAATTTGACACAAGAGTGATAAAGTTCTAGAATTCCTATTTTTGCTATAACTTAGATTGGTTGGTAAATAATCTCAAATTGTGTAACAGGCTACCAGTTTTATGCGTTGTATTGTAATTTGACCTACTTCTAGTAAATATACAATAACAAGTTAGAATTCAAGTAATCCAGGTATTGTGACGATAATGTTAATCCAGAATATAAGATTACACTAGCATTTGTTTATATAACATTGTTATACATTGGTTTAGAAAATATAGATATGAGATCACAAATTACTACGTTCAACCATAAACATCTGGCATAGAGGGTTCAAAATTTTGGACATGATATTCATCATTTTATTCCCATGGTTTTGAATAAATGTTCTTTGTCTTTAGTACCTGTGTGATATAATTTTTGCAAGGTTTTGTTTTATTTAATTGTTCTAGTTTGTTCTTCACATTAAAATTATGCTGATAGGTTTATACTTGCAGTGATTTTGTTAGAATACATTTATGTTTAGGGATAATTCATAATTAATTTAGAGGTTATTGAGAGAGAATACTGATCATTTTCATATTTCTAGCGAGAAGTAGAAAAGGAAGGACTATCGCCTACTGATGCTTATGTTCTAATCAGGCTGACATAAGTACGTGTTAGAAGCAAGGAGATGGAGAGTAGTTCGTTCTCTAACGACTAAGGGTCAACTTACACTTTTGGAGTACAGGAGTACAGTGAAGTAAACAATGGAACAGTATCTGAACTTAAAGTCTGCCGTCTATGACTGGGATTCGACCCAGGCAACTTGCGTGGCCGGGAACTAAAGCTGCCAAGCTCTAGCTCACTGTACCATTACAGGGACTGATATATACTACACAAATAATGGAGATATGGTTAAAACAAATAATTCATTTCAGCTTTGGTCTGTAAGCTATTAACGATTTGCGAGATACTCGTCATTTTTCGTTGAAAATGCTCAGTACTTTTATATCTTGATAATGCTAAGCTCCATTCTAGTATTTCTTGTGACTTTCGTGTGAATTCGAAAGTCCAAACACAATGATATACATTTTTAAACATTTAACTATCACTTCAGCCTTGTACTCAAGTATATACAACAAAATGTTTATTGAAACTACCGTTATAAATTTTTATCTTAAACTTGGAGTAGATAAAAACAGTCCTCTTTTGTAGAGTGTTTTGGGAAAGTACTGTGCACATATCTTTATTTACGCAAATAAGGATATATAAGATAGCAATAGTGGTTTTATTTTCTATTACTGCCAGCTAGAGATACGATCTCTTCACCGACTGTGTATTGCTGTCCATAGATGGCTCTAGCTGTAATATATGAGACGCTGGAAGAAGATTGAAAGTTTTTATGTGTTCTATAAGAGACTGTCATTTCGCGGCCTATATTCAATCTAGACTTGACTTGTCATTTACGTAGTGGAAGTATACGGTTGTGGTAGTGTATATTAACACAATACTGGAAGTACAAGTATTTGTATTCGATAAAGAAAGGCTGCTAAAGCGGATACATCTTTGTGCTTTTCGATAACACATTTTATATTTAAAATGACGGTCACTATAAGCAAGTAATATGTTGGAACTTGCATAGACTTATGAATAAAACATTTGAACATTCTTTAAAATGTCTCACGTGCCACATGATCTTAAATCGTTGTTACTTTTGCGAGAATACTCTATTACCATTTCCTAAATGTTCGTGAGAAGTGCATCACGTTCATAATAGTCAGTTGCTATTCATAGGGTTTGAGATTTGGTCTGGAATCACACAAGTTCCACTGCTCCCATATGTTGTCATAATCATGAATATAGTTCATATGACTTTCTGCATATATTCTTCAGCAATGACACAAGTGTTTGCAGAAATGAGTTAACCCTTTGTTGTTTTACTTATTGCATGTTTATTCTTTTTTTATTCGGAATTTTTATAGTCGCTTCTAGTGACACTGCAACTAAGACAATGCAGTTTAGTCTACTCATCTGAGGGTCAGTTGCTTTGTGATGACTCTCACATTCGATTCCCTTTGTTTGGTGAGGGCATAGAAACAACTTCCTGTATGGGAAATGCTTCAAATATTTGCAAAACAATTTGAATATGCTCTGAAGTTTTATTCAAAAAAGAGAATTAATCATGTGTGGTGAAATAAATGTGGATTATCTGAAAAGGAGTTTTCAAAGTGAATAGCTCATCTCTTTATTTACAACATACCACGTGACACATACAGTAAAACTTCCAAAGAGAATCTAAAATAATTGATCCACAGACACAGATAGTATATTTGTAAATTCAGATGTAACTATATTTTGCTCTATGTCATCAAAAAACAAATGGACTGTCATATCGTGAAGCGCAAATTCCATGGAATCATAAGATACATTTAAACTCAAACCTGAATACACATATAGGAAATATAGGGAAATAAATGAAAATACTCTGAAGGAATTTAACAAAAACACACACTTTAATAATTTAAACACACTTATGACCCTAGTGGAACAAACAATAAATATGTATAATAGCTTCCTTCAGAGCTTTAGGACTCACTTTGAATTGTTGTTTACATTTAAGTTAAACAATTAACTTCAAAAGAGACAATTCTGGATCACTTTAGGAATTAAAAAGTCATGCAGGCGTAAAATAGAACTATATCAGCAAACTAGAATCAATGACAATTAAGATTTACAAAAAGCACAAGAAATATTGCAATTTTCTGAAGAAGCTAGTAGAAACTGCTGAAGTATTGCATTATAATAAACCAACTCAGCGCTCAAACTATAAAATAAAAACCACTTGGAATACAAGTACAAAACAATTTAACACGTTAGAAAATTAGTCAATAACACTCAGTGTTGATAATCATGAAACTTCCAAACCTCTACAAGTTTCAAAAATCTTTAATATATTGCTTTAAGAGGAAACAATAAACAATTAAATATTAATTATGAAAGTAAAGTTGTAGTTTAGAATTACTGAGAAATAAGTTTCACAAACGTTGATCTACTTTTAAAGTCAATCTAACTACGTCTTCTGAAATAAATAAAATTAGTGGCTCTTATAAAACGAAGAGTTCTTCTGGTTATGACGAAATAACTGCAAAACTCTGAAAATCTTTCTCCTCAAAAATTAGCATTCCCCTAACGCAATGGGTTTCCAAGAACTGGAGTTTACCCTGATAGGATGATGTTCTGTATTTCTAAACCTCTTTTCAAAACTGGCGAACGCAATAATGTATAATGTAATGGACCGATATCTCTCGTCAACTTTTTTCAGAATCTCTCGACAAAGTAATGTTCAAAAGACTGTATGAACACCTTGAGTATAACAACATACTTGTCAATGATCAGTTTAAACTCAGAAAGGTAATATCGACCAATGACACAATTTATAAACTTACACATGATTTGTTGACTGCTTTAAATGAAAACTGACATGTAGGTGGAATTTTCTGTGATCTAGAAAAAGCTTTTGACTGTGGTAATCATGCCAGTCTTATACCAGAATTGGAATTCTGTGGTTTAAATTGATTAAACTGATGAATTTTATCAAATGGATATTTTATCTCAACTAAATGAAAGAAAAGGGAGTGATGAGGTAGCTGGTGATAGCGTTTGTGAAAAACTTCAAATTCAAAAATAGTAACTCATCAATTACCACAAGGTTTGGTTTTAGGACCTTCACTTCTTCTAACCTATATAATTGACCTCTCTCTTTATATAAAAGATATTGCATGTTAGTGTCCAGATGACCACAACAAATTTAAGTTAATGTATAGTTAAATTGAATTATGTTTTAAACTGTATGTCATGTTGGCTTAAAGCGAACAAATTATCTGTGTATAGACAAAACAAGAGTTGTTAAATGTAGAACTTGTTATACATCACACGCTCAGCTAGAAATTGGGATTAGCCATATGTTATTAAAAGAAACTGACAGTGTCACATTTCTGGGACTTCAAGTTAACAGATGTTTAGATTGGAAAGTTTACACAAGGTACATCTTAGCTAAACTCAAATCTGTGTGTTAGGCTACCGGAGTGCTGGTTTGATACACTTAAATCGGTGTCATATGCATACTTTAACTCTATCACGGAATTCGTAATATTATTTTGGGGCAGCTCCATAAAAGATAAAAGGCATTTCTTATGCAACAGAAGGTTAGACAAATCATTAATAATACTCACATCAGATGTTCCTACGAACATTCTTTCAGACTAATGAAGATATTAACTCTTCCTTGCGTGTATATAGTCTCGAACCTAAATTTCTATATGCGCAATCAGGTCTCATTTATAACAAATAATTAATAGAATAAACACTAGGCAAAAGTATAATATTAATTATCTCAGTGCTAAACTTTCTTGCTTCCAGAAATTTGTGTATCATAAAACAATCAAAATATTTGACGTTCTTGTTAACGATCTTAAAGAAAAAATTGATTATTACGGCGATTTTAAAATGCTGCTATGCCCATAATAATCTTTTTCTGTACAAGATTATCTGAATGACAAAGTATTCTGATAATGTTTACGTATCTCTGTAAGATAAATCTAACCGTTTTAATAACAAATCATTGCCAATAAATCTGTGATGTGTGTTCAAAAGCTAGTTTAATGTATATACATTTAAAAATTGTTATAAACTGCATTGAGGCGTACTGGCAGATGACAAACAACAGTTCATTACAAATTGATTTTGTATCATATACTATGCATGGCTTTTTTCCTGTATTGCTTTGTATTTTACTCGAAAAAATAAAAAGTTGCAATAATGTACATTAACATAATACTGGACGTGCAAATATTTGTTTTTGAGAATGGAAGCCTCCTAAAGTGAATATATATATATTTGTGATTCTCGCAAGTTTATTTTATATTCTTATTCTGCTTCTGATACTATTAGCCCCTTGTTGGAACTTACAACCTCCCAAAATGATCAAAAGGTTTGAAATGCCTAGATTCGTATTAACTACACTTTGTTGCAGAATTGTTTGGTTTAATTCCTACTAAGTTCGCTTATTCACTTGGATCGGTGATCCAAGTTAGTTAACCTATTTGTTGTTTTACTTATACTATGTTTATTCTTTTTGTGTATTCTCAATTTTTAAAATCACTTCTACTGACATTGGAAATAGGACAATACAGTGGACTTAAGAGGTTAGTCAAATTATTTTAGAGGTAGTCGCTATGTGACGGCTTTAACATTGCATACCCTTAGTTTGAGCAGGATATAACAGCAGCTTCCTGTATGTGAAAACACAAAACGTTTGAAAATTGAAACAAATAACAGGGAATATCTCGGAAATGTTTAACTCCAAAAATTGATTCATATAAATTTAGTTGTTTAACCAGACCTATATACATTTTATGAATTTGTCTTCTCTTAGTCTATCAATTAGTAAGCGTCAATTCAGAATAAAAACTACCTCAGAGGACATGTACAAGATATGTGTTCCATTATATCATGAATATATTATAATATGTAAACTTATGATGGTTAAATTCAAAATTGAGGCAATTTTTGAAAGTCAGATTTGTTTAGCTTCTTGTATAGAAATAGTATCAAGACATGTATTTTATTTTTGTGGCGCATCCTTACAAGACTTTAAGCTACAATACTAACTTCTGTTGTTTACACAGACCTTTACAAAATGTCAGCCATTTGAATTCAGAGCACCTCAAAACGTGTATTGACAGTCACATCTCAGTACCAAATTTTGTTAAGTTACAATAATCATCAACTAAGCTATTTCTCTGATGATTTTGGATTTCTTAGACATAAAAAAGTGAGTTATTTCATCAAGAAATGAAGGCGATGGACAGGAGATATCAGGGTCAATGGAACATTTTTAGCCGACTACAGTTGTTGCTTGGAAAGGGAAGTTCTTTAATCACGACTTAAACGTAAATCAGCCAATCAAATTTCAAGCAAGAGAAAAGTAACGTAACTCCTTATTTTAGAATACACACTTCTTTCTACATATTTTTAGAAACAGAAATTCTGCGACTTTATTCATTTTATAATGCACGACTTTTACATAGAAGCACTATTTCCAAATTACCATTTAGTGATTTGTGAGAGAGCCTTACGTGATAGAGAAAAATAAACAGCAACATTCAATTTAGCAAACTGAAATTAATTACAAACATCTTCAGATCACAAACTAGGGAACAAAAGTTACATTTTGTAGTGTCAGTCAAAAACTGTTACATGCTAGTGTTTAAATGCAGTGTACTTATGGTAAAGTAACAATGACAAGTTCATGTTCAGGTATTCCTGTTTTCGCCCGACTCTATAGCGTAGATGGTAGCTGGAAATGAATAGCAACCGTCATTTGCAAATGGTTATGGAATCTTCTCACACATCACACTGCGTTAAAGTAAAACGATTATTGAATGGATACAAGTTCCAACAAAACTTCAAATCTGAAGAAGAATGGGAATATAAACAATTAGAAAGTTTAGGAAATGTGAAAATATACAAGCAACTTAAAAGCCTTCAGTTCTCAAACACAAGTATTTACATGCCTAGTAGTGTCTTAATGTACACTGTTGCAATACTTTGTTTACATGAGGTAAAGGTTAAGTCAAGTCTCAACTAAATTTGAGTAACACAACTAAAATCCATCATAAAACGTACTAAAAATCACAATCTTCCTTCACAGCATTTTATATATAACAGGTAGAGCCATCTATGGAGAGCAGTGGACACTCGCTAACGGGGTTGTATCATTTAGTGGGAAGGAATACAATTAAATGAACTTTAGCTATATTGTTAACCCACTCTACTACCCATGAGTATATTCCTATCTGCTCTAAGTTTAAACTCTTACAAAGGTAGTTTCATTAAACATTTTGTGGTGTATACTTAAGCACAAGTCTGGAGTGAATGTTTAAAAAGTAAGTCGATGTATTTGGACTTTCAAATTAAAATGAAATTACAAGAGACACGAGAAATGAACTTAGCATTATCAGATATTAAAGCATTGAAAATTTTAAACGTAAAACAACGAATAGTTCGGAAATCGTCACTAACATGAACAGCCAACTTCACACAAATTGTTTTATATGGATCTCCATTATTTGTGAGTTCCTGTAATAGTACACTGAGCTAGAGCGTTGTTGTTTAATTCCAGGCCACGAATGTTCCATGTGAAGTTTCCTGATATAGATTTTGTGTGTTTTCTAGTGTTCACTTAACTGTACTCCTGTACTCAGAAGTGTAAGTTGACACTTAGCCGTTAGACACAGAAGGAAGTACTCACCATCTCCTTGCTTCTAACATTGTTTTATGACAATCTAGGCACGACATTAAAATCAGTGACGAATGTTTCTTCTTCATTATTACACTTCATTATTATACATTTTAAAATGCTCCACATATTCACTATCTGAATAACCTTTAAATTAATTATGAGTTATACCGAAACATGGATGTATTCTAAGATAAACACGACAAACGTAACATGGCATAACCTTTAGAGCCAAAAGAAACAGTGAAACAAAAGTAAAATAAAACAGAACCATCGCAAAGCATCTGTCACTTGGATTAAAAGCCGAGGTATACTTTTTCAAAACTACAACGCTCTAGCTCACTGTACTATTGCATGGACTCACAAATACTACACAAATACTGGAAATCAGTTTAAAACAATCTATATGAACTTAGTTGTTTATATCATTCACGATTTCCAAATTATCCGTTGCTTTTCGTTTAAAATGTTCCATGTCTTAATGTCTGATAATGCTGAGGTCCTTTTTTGTGTTTCTTGTAACTCCTTTTTAATTTGAAAGTCCAAACACAACAACCTACTTCGTAAACATTTAACATTCACCACTGTAGTCAGGTATATACAACAAAATGTTAAATGAAAATACGTTTATAAATGTTTATCTTACACTTGGAGTAGGTAGAAGAAGAAGCCGTCCTTATACATTTAAGTTAATTCTGGGTCTAATTCAAAATTAAACTTCTTTGCATTAAGCTAAAAGAGACTTCGGGTTATTAGACAGTGCAATTAATTCAATTAAGTCAAAGAACAAAAAAGTTTAAACTACAAGCAAAATAGTAAAGAATAGAAGAACTAGTAGAACTACTAGTCTAATTATGCAAGCAAAATTCTTAATTTAAACAAAGTATTAGTGATCCAAATGGTTCATTTCAGAACCAAAATCCAAACCTTTAGATCAGGCAATTGAGAGTAAAGAATACAAAGTTGTGTGCTAAATGAGGAAAATCAAACTTTTTCATTGCAGATAATTACAGAGTAGATTATAGTCACTTGGCAGTTACTAATTCTTTTGTCTTCAGTGACTTTGGCTAAGCTTGGGAATGAAGTTAACAGATTATTATTGAACTGCTGTATATTACAAATTGATCACAACACAACCTCGTGAAAATCGTGCAATATAATATTAAATACATAAATAATAAAATTATACTTGAAACTGAGAGCACAAAGTAGATTACTACATTTTGAAGTCAGAAAGTAAAAAGTAACAAAATCTTATGGTATTTAGGTACATTCTATTAGCAACCCAAAAATACCATTCAAATTTGAAAAAGTATTACAACTTTATCAAAGAACTATAATTGCCAATAAAAAAATAGAACACCATTTCAAGTTATAATTCAATTTTGTAACAAAAATTACTCCGGAGTATGCCAACCTGAATTTTCTTTAAGATATATCCAAATTGATTCAAGAAGAAGGGGATCATTTGTCAGAAACAGAATGGTGTCAAGTTATTGAGCTGCATGAAGTAAAACCACTAATCTCCAAGCACAGCAGCAATACACCAGGAGCAGATGTAGTCAGCTATCAGATGATACAAAATATATCAGACAATACTATGGAAATATTAACTAGTGCACTTAATTCCATTTTAAAATCTGATAAAGAAATGCAGTATTCTGAAAGAATACTAGAAAGAAAAGGTTTTATATAAGACCTATATTGAAACGAAATAATGATTTGAGCTTAACAAACAGATATCACCCAACTGCATTTCCTTGTACCCCTTGGGAAATATTTGAAAAAATTCCTGGCTAACATAATCATCTTTTATTAGTAAAGATACAGAATGTGACCTTAATTTTAATTAGGTTCAGGAAAAAATTTGCTAAAATCGATAACTTAGCTACACTATTGTTGATATTATTTCCACGTTTCTGTAGAAAAATTGTTTACTAGCAGTAAGCTTACACAATATTAATGGTCAGTATGCAGTGAAACCTATGTTATTAATGGAAAAGGAAAACAAATTAAAATACAGAATGAAAAATGAAAAATGCATCATTACGTTGATGATCGACAGAGAAATTACTCTACATCCTAAATATCATTGCTGAGAGGAGAGTGTAATTATTCTGAGATTGTCCCAAGGTTCGTCCTGATGTCTTATATTATATATTATATATACTCTAAATCTGGAAAAATTTCTGATTAAAGAATTTCATGATCTGGAATTTGTAGATAATTTACTGCTATACACTTGCTGTACAAAACATAACATTGCTGGAGCCATTGTAAAGTTTGAAGAGAATGTCTACAATATAGTAAGCCATCTGGAAGACAACTGAATAACTTCGAATGCAGACAAACTTATTTGGATTATTTAAAAGAAGGAGAAGTGTTAACACTGGAAACTATGATATAGCATCTAGATCTTATATAAATGTCCCGAGACTCAATTAGGACTGCAAAATGACTTGGAATATTCACATAAAGAGTAGCATTCAACAATTAAATAATTCCTTTTATATATTTAAATACATCTGTGAAATAAATTAGATGTATATTTATATAGCCTAACATCTTCATATAATAATTTAATAAACTCTGTTATAAAATATGGAGCATTGTCTTCAGCAAGCATCCTATTAAAAGTAAAGTAAATTAAACTTTGCCATAAAAAGACTTTAAGCAATATTTTGTGATCCATGGAGCCCTGACACTAACAGTAAAAGAACTTGGAGGAATACCAATTAAAATAATACATGTTAACCTTATATAAGATTATAAAAATGTTGGGGTATTGTTAATTTAGTTGCTCATCTCACACAAAAATGTAGAGGCTTAAGTACCTACAAGAGTGATAAAATTATAAAATTGCTATTTTTGGCATAAACTAGATTGACTGATCATTAATCTGAAACTATGTAACACTCTACTAGCTTTATGCATTGCTTTGTCTATTTACTTCTAGGAAATAAACAATGACAATTAGGAGTTCATATATTCCAGTGATTATGATGATAATGTTTGTACTGAACATAGGTGTACACTGGAATTTTTATATAACATTGATTTAAAAGCTACACATATTAGATGATCAATTACTATGCTTCAGCCTAAAGAAATAGCAATTATTTACCCAACTTCCAGCGTTAAGTATTTGGAATACTGAGTTCAAAAATTTTGAATGTGATCCCTACTTCTCTTTTGTTCATGCTTTTCAGAAAAGCTTCCTTGGCTTTACATCTGAGTGATATAATTTGTGTATGAAAATTTTGTTTTATTTTGCTTTCTATTTATTTTTGTTTTAACAGTTCAACTTGTGCAGCTAGGCTTACATTTGTTGTGTTTATCTTATAATACGTTTATGTTTAGGCATACTTTATCATTATTTCAGAGACAGTGTTAATTTGGAGTTCCAAACACAACGTCCTACAAATTAACCATTTAACTGCCATTTCAGACTTCTATTCAAGAATATACAACAGAATCTTTAATGAAACTACTTACTTTTGTAAATGTTTATTTTAATCTTGGAATAATAGAGTGGGTTGAGAAATTAGTGTGACTATAATATATTAATTTACCGACATAAGGATGTATAATATATGTAATGTTCCTGTAATTGTATGACCTGTCCGCTAGAAGATCCATGCATTTCACTGACTGTTACTGCCTTCCATAGATGGCTCTACCGGTAGTCGTATACTATACCGTGGAAGAATATTGTTATTTTTAATATGCTTTATCGCAGATTGAAATTTTGTTGTTCAGATATAACTTAGACTTGACTTTGTATTTAACATATTGGAAGAAAAAAGTTTAACAGTGTACATTAAGGCAATAATGCACGTAACAAGTTTTGTGTTTGAGAAAGGAAGCCTATTAAGTTAGATACATCTGTGTAGTTCTCCCAAATTCGCTTCATAATTTGATACCACTGCTGCCTTGGCTTATTGGAATTTTGTTGAGCTTCTATCAATTTAAAATTAACAACAAATTTCATAGTGCATCTTTCAACTGTCTCATGAGCCTGAGAATATTGACACAGTGTGACGTTTGTGGGAAGATTCTGTAGCAGTAGTCAGTTGCTATTCATTTGAGATTTGGCCTGGAATCACATAAGTTTTACTGCTCCATATGTTGTCGTAATTATGAAGTTACTTCATTGACTTTCTACACATATTGTTCAACAAATTATTACAAGTCTTTGAAGAAATTAGTTATCCTCTTTGATTTTATACTTATTCTCTGTTTATTCTTTTCGTGTATTCTTAACGAATAAAGCTGCTTCTACTGACAGTGCAAATAGGACAATATAGCAGACTTAAGAGTTTAGTATAATCATTTTAGAGCCAGTTGCTATGTAATGTCTTTGAGATTGCATTTTGAGAAGCTACCTCCTATACGGGAAAACAGTAATCATTGAAAACTTGAAACAAATAATAGGGAATGATTAACGCCACGAAATTGTTTGATATAACTTTATTAATATTTGAAAAGGTTTCAGAGACTACTGATAATTCAAGGTATATATTCGATTTTACCATGAAAATATCTGTAACTGATTGTACTTTAATTAAACAATTAATTTAGTCAAAAAATTAAATTTGCGGAAACAAGGATATACTTTTTGGCTGTTGCTTAAAAGTTAAGAGAAATTACAGGACACGTTAAGGTGTCTATATCCCGTTTTGTCAAATGGTTTAAGACCAAACTGTAGCAGAGGAAGCTGCCGATCAAGATGAAGTTATTGGGACTCATAAAACAGCAACCCTTCTCGTCATGAACACATGTACATCTGCAGCAATTCGTTGTTTCACTCCAGATCTAAGTAAATGCATCTAAGTTTTTTTGTTTAATTTTATACACATTGTATCCGAATTTGAAGTTTAGTCCGCGGAGTGAGAAGTGTAATTATGTTAGATGTGCGAAACAGAGATGTAAGACGAAAGAAAATTCACTGTTACGAATCATGTATATCCTGATACGCATAAACGGAGAGTTACAGAGTTACAGAGTATTTATCAAACAATCAAGAATATGGCAAAGTAAGCAGGTTTGCAACTTTATCACTCTTGTGGCATCTTTATCCTATACAAAGTGAGGGGGAAGCCTTCCCGCCTGTGGCTCAGGTGTTTATCCAGGGTTCACTTCCTGGATCAGGAATAGGAGACAGAAGGAGCAAAAAATATCAAGTGGAATTTCGAGGAACATTGAACACTCACATAGTTTACTTTCGTAATCCCTGAGTACTCACAGTACAATCACCCGATTTATCAACGATCAAAATGTGAGAATCACTTCTATAAATTGGTGTTCTATGACTTAATATAGCTATATCAATATGTCTCACATCAATATAAGTAACGAGGTATTTGTGATTACTGTGATTTTTATTGAGGTTTTGGGATACCCTGACATGGCTGCTCTCAAATACATAGTACATGGAGTATATGACAGCAGTTACTATCAAGTTATTGATTGTACACACAGCTTTATATTTACAATTTTATACTGAATTATACACTTTGAATCACTAAAATAATTCTATTTACCTTTTTCGACGACAACCTTTTTGTTCTTACGATTGTTTAAGTATTTGAAAACTTAACAATTATTAAGGAATATGTAAATGTCTGCGTTTTTTAAAAGATAACCATACTTCAGTTATACAGACGGTATTTTAATTACATACTTGATGCTCCTCTATCTACTGTGTTTCCTATATTTACCTATTGAACATACATTTACACTAGATTTGCTTATATACATTAATTTAAAGGTAAGGAAATTCAGATAATCAAACCTAGGACAACAGAATGATAAAGGATTCACACATCCTCCTTTTAGCTTCTGGGATACCGGGTTTTCAAATTTTGAATGGCATCTTTATTGTCTTATACTTTTGAAACGGTCTCTTTTCTGACATAATTTGTGTGCAAATATTTAATTATATCTTAGTTTTTTATAATGGTATTAAAAATTACAAGTTTCTATCAATGTATTACATATTACGGTTAGAGCCATCTATGGACAGCAGTTCGCAGTCGTTGAGAAGCTTACACCACCTATAGGGCAAAAGTACAATTAAAAGGAGGTTTGCTATCTTTCTGACAGTCAATTAGTATATTAAAGACACACAACTTTCTCAACCCACTGTCTACCCCAAAGTTCTCTTTTGTTCAATATTTGACTGATATAATTTGTGTGCGAATAGTTTATTCGTTGCATTTCACTTTTATTTTCACTATGGAGATTGCGCCGGTAGTTTGCATTTTGTAAGCTGAGCTCGATTGAAACATGTTGATTTAATAGTAAACTCTCAAAAGGACTCATATTGGACTCCTTAAGTTAATTCTGAAATTCTTGTTGAGATATTGGACCTCAGTGCCAAAGGACAACTTTTGGGCTTCACAGTTTACTAAAACTAGATAAAAAAGCTTAGTTAGTTGTTCATTACAGAAATTATATAAAGCTAAATTTGCTACAGGAGGGATAAAGTTTTATACCTGTTCCTTTTTACTTAAACCTGATTGGTTGATAAAAATTCCGAAAGTGTGTAACATGCTACTAGTTGTATGCATTGCATTGTATTTTGGTTTACTTCTAGGAAATACAAAACGGCAAGTTGAAATCCAAAGTATTCCTGGGATTCTGACGATAATGTTTGAACAGAACATAAGTTTACACTAGCATTTGTTTATATAACACTACTACCTACAGATTTATAAAGTATAGGTATCACATGACCAACTACTGCGAGATTTTCATTTGCGTGTTTACCTTAAAATACGTTTACGTTTAGGACAGTTCATAATTAATTCAGAGACTATGCCGATAGTGAAAAACATGACACTTTTGGTACTTGTGACATGAAGTGCAAGGGAAAAAGTAACAAATGTGGAAGATGAAGAAGCAGATAAAGGAGGTCCATCCACCAATAATGCCTCTGTCCTGCCTAGATTGTCATTAAAATAATATTAGAAGCAAAGAGATGGTGAGTCGTTCCATCTGTATCTAACGAGTAAGGGTCAACTTACTATTTCGTAGTGCAGGAGTCCAGTGAAATAAAGACTACAAAAATACCTAGACATAACAGTCACGTCTATAGAAATGTCTGGGCTCGACCCAGGGAATATTACGTAACCAGAAACTAAGGCTGCCACGCTTTAAGCCACCTCACCATTTGAGAGACAGATATATTCCACACAAATAATGGAGGTCTGGTTAAAGGAGGAAATTTATTTAAGCTTCGGTCTTTAAGATATTAAAGATTTGCGAGATATTAGTGCTTTTTAGTTTAAAATGTTAAACACTTTTATATCTTGATGGTGCTAAGCAAAGTTATTGTGTTTTTTTGTGATCCCATGTTAATTTCAAAATCCAAATATAACGTGCTACATTTTAAACATTTGACTATCACTTCAGACTTGTACTTATACACAAAATGTTTAATGAAACTGTTTATCTTAAACTTGAAGTAGATAGTAAAGCAATCCTCTGTAAAAAGTTGGATAGAGGAAGTACTGTGACTATAATAGTTGATTTACTTTAATAAAGTTATATAATATAGCAAACATTCATTAAATTGTATTTCTGTCCGCTAGGAGATACATCCTTTTACTGACTGTGCGTTGTTGTACATAGATGGCCCTACTTGTCATATACGATACGCTGGAAGGGATTTGTAACTTTTTATACGTTCTATAACAGAATGTAATTTCGCCGTTTAGATTTGATCTAGACTTGAGCTAGCGTTTTACTTAGTGGATATATACGGTTGCAGTAGTGTATGTTAATTCAATATTGGACGTACAAGTTTTCGTGTTTGAGAAAGGAGGTCTGCTAATTTGGATACATGTTTGTGCTGCTCCCGAAGTTGTTCTTGCTTTTAATTCCACTACTATTCACATGTACTTTTTGTTTGTTGGAACAAGTACCCAGTTATAATGTACACAACACTTTAAAGTACCTCTCTCTCTTGTCTTATAAGCCATAGGATTTTTACGTAGTGAGATGTTTGCGAGTACATAACCGTTTCCAACAACCTGACAGGCGTGACAATTCTATAAAAGTCAGATGCTCTTCGTGTGGTTACTGCTTCCAAATGTTGTCATAATTAGAGCTAGGATTTTCATGTACTGCATATGCTTCCCCTTTGTTTAGACACAAATAAGAGTGATAAATGTCCATAAATTAAAACGTTGGTTATCTTACGTATTTGATCATCATAACATTTTTTTACATATTTGTACATTTTGTGAGTAAAATTACACATTCTGCCTCTTACCGCTGTTCTTTTAATCTCTCCTATGAAATTGAAATACAGTAAACTCCCGATTATTCAAGATATATGCTTCCTTGTGTAGAACAAAAGGGACAAGAAAAGTTCTTGCATAAGTTTAGCTTTCACTTGTACTAAGCTTTGTGTGTTTGATTCTCAGAGAGGGAGCGTTTAGGCAGCAATAAACCATTGCACCGTAAACGATAGATTACCGTCCATTCCCAGTTTCCTGTGTAAGGTCGACAAAGGAGGTTATTCAGTTCGTACATTTCAGCATCCTTTGGCAACAACCGTGTTTAATTGAGATGCCTCCAGTAGCGTCATAGTTATCAAAGTTAAAGTTATGGGTTACAATAGATGATTCATTCAGTAATGATGGAGATGTGATCTTTTGCCAGGCTTGTACTTAGAAGGTGAAATGTTCAATGAAATGCAACTCACCCAACATGTGCGTAGTGCCCTGGTTACTACGACTAGAGCACTACAAATATCTAAAAGGCAAGTTCTTCTATGTCAAATACAACAGTCTTCAGGTGCAGGGAATGGATTCTTCCATGGTATGTGTACGGCTATGTTTGCCGCAAAAATCCCATGGTACAAACTCCAGGTACCTAAATGTCGCGCATTTTTAGCGAAGTATTGTGCGAGGCAAATGGCTAATGATTCTACGCTCCGAAGAAACTACCTGCATTTGTGTTACGAGGATGCGCTGGTAAATGTGCGACGTCTTATAGGTAGCAATTATAAATGGATCGCTGTCGATGAAACTACGGATGTGAAAGAACACTATATTGTCATTCATATGTTGGTAAGCTGGATGGAACACATCCCGATATATCTTTTGTGATTTCTTCGAAGTTCAAACCTTTCAAATCCTTATAATGCCAAGCTCCGTTCTTGTGCTTCTTGTAATCCCATGGAATTTGAAAGGCCAAACACAACGACCTAGGACCGTATTCACAGTTGTCGCTCTGTTCTAGACTATCTTCCGACTAACTTGGTCCGAACCAAAGGCAGTCTAACTTTTTGGTATTCATAGACGATAGAAAGTCTCGGACCAGGTAAAGCCATGATCCAACACGGAGCAAATGTTACAGGACGTAGAAAGGTTCTTCTGCGCATGCGCGTGTCACACAGAGTGCTAAAAAAAACCCAGTAGACCTGCAAGTTTATAAACCTCTATGGTGGCTTCACGGCTGTTCCTAAATTATTCTTCAGTTTGTTGCTGCTGTTTGAGGTTAAGTAACAAAGTTTGGTGAATATGGATAATATGAAGAAGCGTGGTGTCAAATGGTACAGCTGTATAGGAAAAGAGGATGGCAAGATATTAAGTGTGTTTAGAAGAAGAAAAAGTGTTTTAACAATAACTTAGGGCATTTTCCCAAAGATTTCCCATCTCCAGTAGCTCTTCTTTTGGGCGTCCAAAATATTAAATTTGTTTCTAAATAATTAATTGTTTTTATGGTCTCCTATGAGCTTTTCTTCTTCTTCTTCTTCTTCTTCTTCTTCTTCTTCTTCTTCTTCTTCTTCTTCTTCTTCTTCTTCTTCTTCTTCTTCTTCTTCTTCTTCTTCTTCTTCTTCTTCTTCTTCTTCTTCTTCTTCTTCTTCTTCTTCTTCTTCTTCTTCTTCTTCTTCTTCTTCTTCTTCTTCTTCTTCTTCTTCTTCTTCTTCTTCTTCTTCTTCTTCTTCTTCTTCTTCTTCTTCTTCTTCTTCTTCTTCTTCTTCTTCTTCTTCTTCTTCTTCTTCTTCTTCTTCTTCTTCTTCTTCTTCTTCTTCTTCTTCTTCTTCTTCTTCTTCTTCTTCTTCTTCTTCTTCTTCTTCTTCTTCTTCTTCTTCTTCTTCTTCTTCTTCTTCTTCTTCTTCTTCTTCTTCTTCTTCTTCTTCTTCTTCTTCTTCTTCTTCTTCTTCTTCTTCTTCTTCTTCTTCTTCTTCTTCTTCTTCTTCTTCTTCTTCTTCTTCTTCTTCTTCTTCTTCTTCTTCTTCTTCTTCTTCTTCTTCTTCTTCTTCTTCTTCTTCTTCTTCTTCTTCTGATTCTGATTCTGATTCTGCTTCTTCTTCTTCTTCTTCTTCTTCTTCTTCTTCTTCTTCTTCTTCTTCTTCTTCTTCTTCTTCTTCTTCTTCTTCTTCTTCTTCTTCTTCTAAGTATTTCTATCTTCACAGTTTATTGTCTAATTCTTTTAAAAGTTACAGCACAATTTCCTCGTTCAGTAAGTTGTCTGGTATCTTCTTTCAAAGTGGTCGAAACTTTCAAGATCAAAGGTTCAGGTGGTTTCCCATCCATTAGTTCATATGCGGCGAATCAATTTGTGGTGTTGGCAGTATTGTTCCTGAGCTTCTGAAGTTACCGCTGTGGATAATTTGTGATAGAATAAATATTTTATGACCACTCCTCTTCATCGCTGTGAAATTTATTTTGTTTCCGTTAACTGTGGCAATATCTGATAATTTGGTTTTATAGGTCCATTCTTCAGTATACAATCTCTTAACACTTTCTTAACCGAAGGTTTACTTTTGGTTAAGTGCACAATTTGAAACTAGCTTTTAACCTTTGTATCCACGTGTTTTATATCATAATGATTATGTTAGATGTTCATTAATTAAAAAGTCCAGGTAATAGATTGTTCATAACAGCCCTACAAGATATCCTTGAAATAAAGTTAAACATGCACTGAATGGTAATGTTGACTTACATTTCAAAGATAAACTCTGAGTGCAGTCTTCAATGTGATAGTCAAAATTTGATCTGTGTATTAATATCATTGCTGTAGCAAGTTGATCTCCATGAAAAATGCTGAGTCAACAGTAAAATTCCATACAGATTCATATTTGACCCAATCAGCTAATTCTCAAATATATCTTAAGATATTGGAACTCGAATTTAAAAGTGAGCTTCATAGTTAAACATAAATAGTTGTGTTAATCAATTGTTCAACACACAGAATTATGTACAGGCAAAATTTGCCACAAGAGTGATAAAGGTCTAGAATTCGTATTTTTGCCATAACTTAGATTGGTTGCTAAATAATCTCAAATTGTGTAACAGGCTACCAGTTTTATGCGTTGTATTGTAATTTGACCTACTTCTAGGAAATATACTATAACAAGTTAGAATTCAAGTAATCCAGGTATTGTGACGATAATGTTCATACAGAACATAAGTATACACTAGCAGTTGTTTATATAACACTGTTATACATTGGTTTAGAAAATATAGATATGAGATCACAAATTACTACGTTCAACCATAAACATCTGGCATAGAGGGATAAAAAATTTTGAACATGATCTTCATCATTTTATTCCCATGGTTTTGAATAAATGTTCTTTGTCTTTAGTACCTTAGTGGTATAATTTTGGCAAAGTTTTGTTTTATTTAATTGTTCTAGTTATTTTCTTCACATTAAAATTATGCTGATAGGTTTACACTTGCTGTGATTTTGTTAGAATACGTTAATGTTTAGGGATAATTCATAATTAATTTAGAAGTTATTGAGATAGGGAAAATGGATCATTTTCATATTTCTAACGAGAAGTAGAAAACCAAGGACAAACGCCTACTGATGCTTATGTCCTACTCAGACTGACATAAGTACGTGTTAGAAGCAAGGAGATGGTGAGTGGTTCCTTCTCTAACGACTAAGGGTCAACTTACACTTTTGGAGTACAGGAGTACAGTGAAGTAAACAATGGAAAAATATCTGAACTTAAAGTATGTCGTCTATGACTGAGATCGACCCAGGAAGCTTCCGTGGCCGGGAACTAAAGCTTCCACGCTCTAGCCCACTGTACCACTACAGTGACTGATATATACTACACAAATATTGGAGATATGGTTAAAACAAATAATTCATTTCAGCTTTGGTCTTTAAGCTATTAACGATTTCGAGATACTCGTCATTTTTCGTAGAAAATGCTCAATACTTTTATATCTTGATAATACTAAGCTCCATTCTAGTATTCCTTGAGACTTTCGTGTGAATTTGAAAGTCCAAACACTATGATATACACTTTAAACATTTAACTATCACTTCAGCCTTGTACTCAATTATATACAACAAAGTGTTTAATGAAACTACCTTTATAAATTTTTATCTTAAACCTGGAGTAGATAGAAAACAGTCCTCTGTTGTAGAGTGGTTTAGGGAAGTACTGTAAGCATATCTTTATTTACGCAAATAAGGTTATATAATATAGCAATAGTTGATTTAATTCGATTACTGCCCGCTAGAGATACGATGTTTTCACCGACTGTGTGTTGCTGTCCATAGATGGCTCTCACTGTAATATGTGAGACGCTGGAAGAAGATTGAAAGCTTTTATGTGTTCTATAAGAGATTGTCATTTCGCAGTTTATATTCTATCTAGACTTGACATGTCGTTTACGTAGTGGAAGTATACGGTTGTGGTAGTGTATATTAACATAATACTGGAAGTACAAGTATTTGTATTCGAGAAAGAAAGGCCGCTAAAGCGGATACATCTTTGTGCTTTTCGATAACTCATTTTATATTTAAAATATCGGTCACCAGAAGCTAGTATTATATTGGAACTTGTATAGACTTATGAATAAAACATTTGAACATTCTTTAAAATGTCTCACGTGACACCGGATCCTAATCCATTGTGACTTTTGCGAGAATACTCTATTACCATTTCTTAAATGTTCGTGAGAAGTGCATCACGTTCATAAAATTCAGTTGCTATTCATAGGGTTTGAGATTTGGTCTGGAATCACACAAGTTCCACTGCTCCCATATGTTGTCATAATCATGAATATAGTTCATATGACTTTCTGCATATATTCTTCAGCAATGACAAGTGTTTGCAGAAATTACTAAACCCTTTGTTGTTTTACTTATTGCATGTTTATTCTTTTTTTATTCGGAGTTTTTATAGTCGCTTCTAGTGACACTGCAACTAAGACAATACAGTTTAGTCCACTCATCTGAGAGGCAGTTGCTTTGCGATGACTCTCACATTCGATTCCCTTTGTTTGGTGAGGGCATAGAAACAACTTCCTGTATGGGAAATGCTTCAAATATTTGCAAAACAATCTGAATATGCTCTGAAATTTTATTCAAAAAAGAGAATTAATCATGTGTGGTGAAATAAATGTGGATTATCTGAAAAGGAGTTTTCAAAGTGAACAGCTCATCTCTTTATTTACAACATACTACGTGACACACAGTAAAATTTCCAAAGGGAATCTAAAATAATTGATCCACAGACACAGATAGTATATTTGTAAATTCAGATGTAACTATATTTTGCTCTATGTTATCAAAAAACTAACGGACTGTCACGTCGTGAAGCGCAAATTCCATGGATTCATAAGACACATTTAAAACTCAAACCTAAATACACATATAGGAAATATAGGGAAATAAATGAAAATACTCTGAAGGAATTTAACAAAAACCATACACCTGAATAATTTAAACAAACTTATGACGCTAGTGGAACTAACAATAAATGTGTATAATAGCTTCCTTCAGTGCTATAGGACTCACTTTGAATTGTTGTTCCCATTTAAGTTAAAAAATTAACTTCAAAAGAGACAATGCCTGGATCACTTGAGGAATTAGAAAATCATGCAGGCGTAAAATAGAACTAGAATCAGTTGCAATTCAGATTTAAAAAAGCACAAACAATATTGCAAATTTCTAAAGAGGCTAGTAGAAACTGCTGAAGTATCGCATAATAATAAACTAGCTCAGTGCTCGGACAGTAAAATAAAAACCACTTGGAATACGATAACAAAAAAGTGTAACACGTTAGAAAATTAGTCAATAACACTTGAGTGTTGATAATCATGAAATATCCAAACCTCTACAAGTTTCAGAAATATTTAATATATTCCTTTTAAATGTAACAAAAATATTTGACGTTCTTCTTAATGATCTTAAAGGAAAATAATTGATTTTTACGACGCTTTTTAAAAGTGCTGTTATGCTCATAATCATCTTTTTCTGTACAAGATTATCTGAATGACAAAGCATCCTGATAATTTTTACGTATCTCTGTAGAGTAAATCTAACTGTTCTAATGACAAATCGTTGCCAATAAATCTCTGATGTGTGATCAAAACCTAGTTTAATGTATATACGTTTAAAAATGGTTATGGATTGCACTGAGGCGTTCTGGCAAAAGCCAAATGACAGTTGATTAAAAGTGATTTTGTATCATATATTATTCATGGCTTTTTTCCTGTATTGCTGTTTATATTCCGTGTATATAACGCAATTCTTTCTGTCTTATGCCACGTTTTCAGGTTTACTAATTTGACACGGCTGATCACCTGCGAAGCCTTGATTAGTAATGCTCGCTGTGAAACCTTCAAGTCTTACATTTTACAATTTTTAATTATTTCTCAAACCATTTAAGACTTTAAATTAAGTGTCTTTAAAATTTCTAAGAACACGGTTATTAAAATTATAACCAACCTTCAGTTCACTAAAGCCATGAATAATTCTGAATGAAATATCTAAAGTAACATCTTCAGGGTTGAGGAATTGATGTGACGATGGTACCTTATTTCACAGACATAAAAATATATAACACACCAAACTTTCATTTAGTTCTATTCATGCTCGCTAGGAGATACAATCGCTCACCGACTGTGTATTGCTGACAATAGATGGCTCTATATGCAATATATGATACAATGGAAAAGGGTTGTAGTTTGTATTAAGTTTTGTGGCATATTGAAACTGTACTGTTGAAGTAGAGTTTAGACTTGACTTTGTATTGAAACAGTAAAGATAAAAAGTTGCTATAATATATATTATCATAATACTGGACGTACAAATATTTGGTATTGAGAATGGAAGCCTACTAAAGTGGATACATATTTGTGCTTCTGGAAGAGTTATTTTATATTCTTATTCTACTTGCTCATCGTTAATCCTTTTGTGTGAACTTACGGCCTCTCCACATGCTCAAAAGTTGTGAAATCACCTGTTTCAAATGTCACCTTTGCCATAGGACTTTAAAGCACTGAGAGATTTTTGAGAACACTCCAATATTTCCAAAATGTTTGTCATTCTTTTAATGTCGGTTAACACATGTAGTTTGAGATTAAGTCCTAAATCACGTCAGTTTCGCTACACCAGTATGTTGTCATAATCATTGTGTTAGTTCAGATGCCTTTCTTAGTCACATTATTCAACAATTTACTGCAAGTGTGCTGAAAGTAGTGAACCGCTTTTTGTTTTAGTTATAGCATGGTTATTATTTTTGTGTATTCTGAGTTTCTAAATTCGCTTCTACTACCACTGAAAAACCGACGATACACTAGGCTTAAGAAATTATACAATTCATTTTAGAGCTAGTTGCTATGTGATGACTTAATCTTTGGTTCCTTATTTTGGTCAGGCCATAAAAACAGCTTCCTATATACAAAAGCAATAAACATTTGAAAATTGAAGCAAATAATAGGAATATTTCGGAAAGGGTTATCTCCACAAAATTGTTGGATATAAATCTAGTCGTTTAGTGAGACTTATATACCTTTAAGGAATATATCTGTTTCTTAGTTTACCAATATACAAACATCAGGATTACAACGACTTCAGTTGTTATTTACAATATATTCAAGATATGTTTTCCATTTTATCATGACAATAATTTTAACTCATTCCACTTCAATTCAAAATTTTTTGAACCAAGATTTAAACATCAATTTTAATTAGCTATTTGTATATAAAGAGTATCTATTACAACTGCTTTTTAATTTACGTGTTCATCCTTACAAGACCTTAAACTACAATGCTAATAAGCTGATAATTGTGCGGCTGCAGCTGTGATTTGAAAGTGAACTCTCTTGTTTGTTTAAGTGTGCAGAAAAGACGGCAGATTATGTTGGTTTATGTTACGTCAATTTGCACCCTAGGGTTAACCAAAGTGTATTTCTAATGAAATAAAAAACATTTTGAATTTTTGCGAATTGGAGTTTTAATTTTACGAATCCACAAAGTCACAGTATGAATAAATTCTAGTATTTCAGTAGTTTTACTTCTGTTATTTTCAAAAGGTGCATTAGTAATATTAGTTTTAAAAAAAATTGAACGTTTCATTTCCGTGTTTTCAATTTTATCTGGCCAACCTACCACTAATTTATCATTTATCAATTTAATTACATAACCAAGTGCCCTATGCTATTTCTTCTTATCTGTTAAATTTTATTATATTTACATACATTTTATAGTTATCAGTATTTGAAACAAAACCTTTTAAACAATACTGATTGTCTATTTCATTACCAACAACTAATAATTGTCTTGATCTGTTATAAATGTTTGCATTTTCGTTTCTTGCTACTATTGTGTAACTTTTGGTTATCTTTGTGAAACAGGTTTTGCATAATATCTTTTACAAAATAAACATTTTTCAGATCAATGTGTTTTATATTATAATAAATTTTGAAATAGGTTTTAACAGTACCTACTTTGATTGCTTTTAACACTTTACCATCTGGCAGTTTCACATCAATGGGAATTTTTAAATCTACATAGCTACAGAAATCAGTCTTTATAATATGACGAATTAATTTCATTATTATTATCATATTTCCCTTTGCTATAGCCCATTACCTGATTTACTTCGGACTACATACTTGAGCTGTCATGATGCGGCTGTAGAGCTGTCTTGCTGAGAGTTCAACGACTCACCTCTGGGGTAACCTTGTTCTCTGCCTCGGCTACGACCTCGCTGAAATGCACCTCTGTTGAGACCTCTCTGTAATCCTTGGTGGCGTTGACTGGGTAGATATCTTCCTTGGTAGCTTTGTTGTCCGCCAATTTTCAGATCGTGCCAACAGTTCTTTACATGGCCGGTCTTATCACAGGTAAAACATCTTCTTTGGTTTTTGTTGCAAACGTACTCCTATCAATTTTCTTGTCTGTGTCACTGATAGTCATATTTTTCTGTTTTATTTTGTTTAACATGAGTAGAGACATACTATAACAAAGGAAGAAGGCGCCATAAACAGAATTCAATAAAAGAGGACGCACAAAGTTTATACATAAGCTCAATAGGTGGTGCTAGGTGTATCATTACGAAGATCAAGCCTTTATCATTTACTGCATAATACAACGGAACCTTTTCAGCTTGTCTCAGTATCATTTGACAATTCTCGTGTGCTAGAAATATAAATATCGGTTAATTTAGGGAGTGCCAGCGCTCCCTTTTATCTAACCATGACTCGCACCAAAGCGTTCACAAGCGGCAACGTCGCTTTCACTGCAACTGTGAGGAAACTAAAGTAATTTTAATTCCGTCGTAAATTCATGATTGGAGCACTGAAACGTCTTTGAAACCAAACCAAGCTAAATTCCAACAAAATCTCTTCATGTAAAAGTGCATCGGTTTTAAAAAAAAAAATATGAATCAAGGCTTAAGGCTTAAGGCTTTTTATTTGTAACTTATTTGCCTGGTGCCGGTACATTGGACCCGGCTTACAGGCTCTAAATTTACATGGGTTTATAATTCTGGAAATAGCCTCTTTATTGTCTTTGGGGTTCTTCTAAAACCCAACGGCGACCTGTTCTGAGGCCGCCGAGAACCAGTTTTATCACGTTATTTGTCTCTGTCTTTCTTTTTCTTGTTTTTATATTTACATATTTACACTGCGCTTATCTTGCGCACGCACACAGAAACACACACACACACACACACACACACACACACACACACACACACACATACCTGGGCATACCACGTACGTCCCAATATCATACGCACTACACTGTACAGACTTGGTTATGTACAATATTTACAAGGTTCGCAGTTAGGCTGTGCGGCAGCGGGTAGCTGACTCCTGGGCTGCCGATGATGGCGGCCTCTGCCGGGGAACGTGGCCTGAGCCAGGAAGGGCTGGGCGCGCATAATTTTGCAGTCGTTGTTTATTTTTTTTTTATTTTTTTTTTTTTTGTTCAATATGCTTTGATTCTGGCGTGTTTTCGGTGCTTGGGTTCGCCTTTCCCAATATTGTGTATGGTGGGGTTTTGATGGTGTCGGATGCGCGCCCAGATGGAAGAGGCACGTTTATTGATGGCCTCGTTGATATAAGGGACGTGGGTTTCTTGGTGAATGGTGGCAGTTGTTGTTCGGATAGGAGCAGACAGAATTTTGCGTAGGGATAAGTTTTGTAGGGTTTGGAGATACTTTAGGGCGGTTTTGGAGGCGTTGGCCCAGACCACGCAGGCGTACAGGACCACGGATAAAATAAAGGATCTATATAGGATGATCTTCGAGCGCAGCTTTAGCTGTTTGCTCCTAAATATGGAGGCGCACATCTTTAATCGCTGCCGCCCTTTGTTGGCGCTATCTCTTAGGTGGGTGGTCCAATGCATCGTGCGTGTCAAACTCACGCCGAGGTACTTGACCTGCTGACGACAATGCAATATTTGACCATCGACCGTTAGGTCCATTGCCAAAGGGCGCCGCTTTGTAAAATGTATAAGCTGGCATTTGTTCGCATTAATTTTGATTTTCCAGTCATGAAGCCATGAAAGGAAGCGGTCAATGTACCGCTGCATCTCTAAAAGTCCATAACGAGGATTTTTATGATGGTTGTATATTGCAGTGTCGTCAGCATACATTGCAACTTTGCATCTGGCGTCCACGGGGAAGTCGCTGGTGAAGAGTATATACAGGAAAGGTGACATAATAGCCCCTTGTGGTACGCCAGCCTGCATCACTCTCTCCTTTGAGGAGGAGCGACCCACTTGGACGTAGAAGCGCCTGTTTTTTAAAAAATTATGCAGCAAGGGCAGTGAATTTTGGAGGCCGGGAAACTCTCGGTGCAGCTTGTAAATCAGGCCGTTGTGCCAGCACCGATCAAATGCGGCTTCTACGTCCAAAAATAGCGCCAACGTTGAAGCCCCATTGTTAAATTGCTCGGTGACGTCATCTACTAGTCTTAAAAGTTGAAGGTCTGTTGAGTGCCCTTTTCTAAAGCCAAATTGTGAATTTGAAATGTCAAGCGCCGCAATTTGTTTTTGGAGTCGAAATAGAATTATTTTCTCGAGCAATTTACCAATAGTGGACAGGAGACTAATGGGGCGGTAATTTTGGGGTTGCCTGCTGCTTTTCCCATGCTTAGGGAGCATTATTACCTTGGCTCGTTTCCAAGTGTCAGGAAAATAATTTTGCTGCAAACAAGCGTTGAAAATTTTTGTAAGTTGCACCAGGGCTTTTCTCGGGAGATGTTTGAGTTCCTCATTAGTCACCCTGTCCGGGCCGGCGGCTTTCCCATTAGGTAGCTTCCTAATGAGCTTGTACACTTCCTGCGGCGTTGTGAGGGGCAAGTGTTGCTCATGCCTCTGTGCCACCCAGTTTTGTACCCAGGTCTGGACATCCCGTTCTAACTCGGGGTTCGTCGCTGGGTTTTCTGTAAATATTGTTTCCAGACAGTCTGCAAAGACCTCGGCTTTCTCCTCAGAGGAGAAGTGTAGGCCGAGGTGAGTGTGTAGCGCCTCAGTGCCTGATTTAGCGCTCGAGGAGACCTTAAATGCCTTTAATAATTTCCATAAAGAATTGTCCGAATGTGTGGTATTTAACATTTTCTGCTCCCACTGCTCAATTTTGTTTAATTTAATTTGTTGCCGAATGACGTTGCGTAGCCATTTTGCTAGCACTTTGTACTCAGGCTGGCGGGTAAGCCGCCAAAGTCTCATCAAGCGTCGCCTCCTGGCAATGAGCTGCTCCACCTCAGGGTACGTGCAAAAACTAGGCGGGCTTGTGGTGTAGCTGGTGGAATTTCTTTTGGCCGTGTGCAGCGAGGCGGTGTAGTTTTCAATGGCGACGTCGATGTCCGCCTCGCTGTAGTATGACAGCCTAGGCTGAGCCATCCCGTGCATTTCAAGGGTAAACTTGCTCCAGTTTGTTTCTGCGCGCCTCAGAGGGCCGGCCAGCCCGGCCGTGATGGCGCCACTGATATCAAAGTGCACTGGAAGATGGTCGGAGTCTAGGCTGTGATACACAGTGAAGTTGTTTGGTAATGTCGCATTTTTTGTAATGACGAAGTCCAAGATTTCAGGTTCGAAGTGCCCTGACTTGTGCCAAAAGGTGGGTTCGGGGGGGAAGTACACCTCGAGATCGTCATTTTCTGTTATAAGGTCTACGAGGAGATTTCCAGCCGCGTTTGCTCGGCGTGAATACCACCAGGGGTGTCGAGCGTTGAAGTCTCCTGCCATTATAACATGCTCCTCCAAAGTGAGGATTTGCTCAAGGTCGCGTCTACAGTCGGGGGAGTTTGGGGGCCGATAGAGGGCCACCAGCATCACCGTTTTGTTATTTAATCGTGTTTTAAGAGCCGTGCACTCTAACGCTGCCAATGGTGGCAGCGTAACAGGAGCATGAGCAACTTTGTTTTTTAGTAAAATAGCTGTTCCTCCTCCCTGTCTGCCTATTCTATCAGTTCGAAATATTTGGTAACCCCTGAGCTTGAAAGTGTGCTCCTGCTTTAATTTTGTTTCACAAATGAATGCGACGTCAATTTTGTTACGCCGCAGGTAGCTTTCAAGTTCGTGCTGCTGCCTGTAGATGCCGTCGGCATTCCACAGGAGCCCGCGAGTTAGAGATGTGCCTACCCTTAGTTGAGCCATTTACTCGAAGATGTCCGACAGAAGCCATATGAGGGCTTCTAGCTTCTCCCAAGTGCTGGTGCAGCTCTTAAATCTTGCGATAAAAGGCTGTACCTTCGGAGCAAGTTTATGTAAGTTGAGCTCTTTAAACAGAGTAAAGAGCTCTTTGAGGCCTCCCAGTTCACCAGGTGGCGCCTGGGAGGGGGGAGTTGTTGAGGGTTGGCCAGCAGGTGGCAGCACTGGTGCGCTTTGTCCCGTCATGGCGCCTGCGAAAGAGACGCCATCTCTAACCAGAGCCGGGTTGGCAATGGGTCTTGGTTGCGCACTTGGGGGTGCCCTGGCTATGGCTGCCAGTTGGCGGCGGTGGCGTTCGTTACGGAACGTCTCGAAACCTCTGTAGCTGGCAGGATGCGTCTCCCCACAGTTTGCACAGTGGGGTACAACGTCCTGCGTGGCCTTTTTCGGGCAGTCAGCTAAGCGGTGGAGGCCACCGCAGAGGACACATCGGGAGGTCATGTGGCACATTTTATATGTGTGCCCCAACTGTTGGCAGTTGAAGCACTGCGTGATGTTATGGTTCGTTTTGAGGACCTCCACGGTGACAAGAATGTGACATACCTCGCGAGCCTGTAGTAGTTTTTGATTTGTTGTGGTCCTGTCCAGGGTCACCTGGTACATTGGCAGAGGCCTGCCGCGGGAGATCAGTTGCCGGACATGGACGCCGGTGTACCCCTTCGCTTCCAGATCTTCTTTGATGAGCTCGGTCTCCAAGTCCTCTGGGAGGCGCTTGATGATGTAGCGGAGGGGCTGGTCGCTCCTGGGGGTAAAGCTGTAACTCTCGACCCCGGCGTCCTTCAGCTTGTTCATGGTGGGTAGGCTGTCTTCTTTCTTGGTCAGGAACAGCTTCAGACAGCTCCTGGTGTTCTGTAGGGTATAAGACCCAGCTGGGAGAGAGACACGGAGGATCTGGAGCACCTTGGTTGCCTGCCGGGCATCGGGAATTATGATGCGCGGAGGTTTTTGGTTGTTAGTAGGCTGTGTTGCTGTAGTTGTTGTGGTTGTTGGGGTGTGGCTGGGTGTAGGTAGGTTGGTGGCAGTGAGTGGTTCTTTAGGTTGGTTTTGTTGCCTGCTTGGCCGTTGGGGCTTTGGATTTGGTCTTCGTGGTGGTGGCAGGGTGGGGAAGTTGCTGGGGTGCTCCGTATCCTCGTCTTCCTCCGATGAGGATAGTGCCGCATAGCGGTTTCCGGTGGAGACCTGGGGTGGTAGGTGCGTTCTTTTGTTTTTCTTGGACAGCACAGGCTGCTGCCCACGCCGTTCGCCGTCAGAATCGCTGTCGCGTCCGCTGCCGCGACGATGGGGGCGCTTCCTAGCCGGGGCTGCCTGCCAGCCCTCTGCGAGCTGAACCAGGTGCCTCTTTTTAATAGAGTGTTCCTGGTAACAGCGTGCTAGGTCAATGGCTATTTTGCCGAAGTCGCGGGACTCCGGGGCCATATTTTGCAGGGTTTCCTGGAGATAAGAGATTTCCTTCTGGAGTTGTTTTACCTCTCTCTCCAGCTGGGCATACTTGCGGGCGAGCATTTCGTCCTCCAAGGCACTGTGGTCCATTGAATCAAATTTAGGAAAAATACAAACATATACACAACATAACAGGCTTCCTTTCGCAAACACAAATATTTGTATGTCCAATATTGCCTTAAAGTGCATTATTGCAGCTGTTTACTTCCAGGAAGTAAAGCACAAGGCAAGTCTAAACCAAACTTGACCAGGACAATTAAAATCTGTGATAAAACATACTAAACACTGCCATTAATTTTCCGGTTTATCATATGTTACAGGTAGAGCCATCTGTGGACAGCAATATGCACTCGATGAAAATGGTATATCTTCTAGTGGGACAAACTACAGAAATAAACATTTGCTAGGTATATTATGCCTATATCTTCATTACAGTTAATTAAGGTGTTATAGTCACACTACTTTTTCCACCCACTCTACTACAGAGTACTGTTTATTTATCTACTCCAAGTTTAAGATAAACATTTACAAAAGTAGTTTCATTAGATATTTGGTTGTGTAAACTTGAGTACAGGTCTAAAGTGATAGTTAAGTGTTGAAGAAATAGGTCGTAGTATTTGGACATTTACCAATAAAGGAAACAAAAGAATGAAACTTTGTGTTACCAAGATATAAAAGCATTGAAAACTTTGAACGGAAAACAACAAATATCTCGGAAATTGTCGATGATGAAATCACGTTAGTTGACATAAATTATTTGTTTTAGCCATATCAACATTATTTGAGTAGTATATTTCGTGTCCCTACTGGTAAGGTGGGCCAGAGTATGGAAGTTGTATTTCGTGGCCTTGGAATGTTCCCTTTGTCCATCCCTGACATACACGTGGTACTTCTATGGCCACGGGATTTCAGCATTCCAGACCTGTAAGCTGAACCTTAATTTTTAGATACAGAAGGATTTACTCACCATCTCTTTGCTTCTTACCACAGAGTAGTACGACATCATCACACGGTGGTAGGTTGAGTGCTTTCCCTGACGTTTGGAGTGTGACTTCTTGGAACTAAGGATTGCGTCGGTAATGCAGAGAACTGAGATGTGTTACAGCTGTTTCTCCCACCCATCCCCGGCCCTTATGTTCACCGACTAGGATGTTCCAACTTCTTTCCCAGTCATATATCGCGCATTCATATATAGTCTATGACACATTTCCAGTATCACATGTTAGCATAATACGCGTTAAATACCCTCAGCAAATGTGCATTCATGAGAGCGTGAAATGTGACTTCAAAGGAAGCGTAGAAAACATTTCAAGATGCCACGTTATAAACTTGACGTCTTTTCTGTTTTATAGGAATAATTATGTCTTTAACTAAACACTAGTAAGTGGTAAGCTCTATTCTTGTTTTTCTTGTGATCCCATGCTAATTTGATACATAAAACACAGCATTATACGTTTTAAATATTTAACTATCACTTCAGACTTTTACTCAAGCAGAGACGGGAAGTTAATGTTGCCTCTGTTGCCCCGGTCAAAGTTACTGAATTGAAGAATCTGTATAGAAATGTTACATTACTTTTTGTTCAAAGTATAGTGAGAAGTCCAAACGACTTAACTTTCAGATTTCATTGCGTTAATTTGTAACCTACCCAACGGGACCTGTACGTGATAGATCCTTCGGGACCGGACGTCTAACATTTTCTAGTTCTAAATAACTCCTTAAGTTGCTATTGGCGCTCAGCGGCAAACTGGAAGCGTGTCAGTGACCTTGCGAGAAAACCGAGGATTAGTTATTTCTTTGTAGAACGAGTTTTGTCAGTGCAGTGAAACGGCAAAGCTTGCGTTTTAGTGTTAATTCTTTGCGTGTAACAGTAATATAGTGAATTATTTACTGTTAAACGTAAAATAAGAATAACAAACACAATTTGAAGGTAAAAGATAAGAGTGTCGTCATCCCTGTGAGATCTAAACCATATAAGTCGGTGCTTGAGCTTGAGTTCTTTTAGTAAAAAGCATCAACAGGAACGTGAACTCCGCATCTTAAATCTCTAAAACCTAAATCACACGATCACACATTTCATTTTGATCATTCCTGCCAACAGTACATCAGCAGAACGATCTTTTTGAGCGCTCCACGCAATTCTCAGTTATCTAAGAAACACTCAAACTCAAAATAGACTTTCATCTCTGTCCTTGTTATCAGTGGAAAAGGTATTTAATACACCTATAAAGGAAGAGCAAGCAATATTTGATGGTTTCTTCAAGAACAATCGGCGCATTGAACTGAAATATAAATGGTCACTGGAGAGATCATAAGTACAATTTAGATAATCTGTATCGCTATAATTGTTATTTATATATTTGTGTTTGTGTAATGTCGCGCAGCAACCTATATAATCAAAGTATAAACTTGAAAGAAGCGTAGGGACAGTGAAGCACAAATTAGTACAAAAATAAATCGAGAATATATTGACACATTGCTACATTCACACTGTTTATTCACAGGGCATGTTTCAAGAGCTCTTGCTCCTATCCTCAGCTGATACTCGATTAGTGTAAGTTGTAGTAGTTTCTTCTTTCTCCGATGGCGTGATGTACTTGTCAAAGATGTCCGGCGGTGGAGTTTCAAAATTCATGACTCTATGACGATTTTTGTTGATGAAGACTTTTTCCCATACGGAAAGGTCTATGGGGTGATTAACGTATTTTATTAGAGATCTTTCCAAGTTGATGTCATGTCTAGTATTCAAAAAATGAAAAGCCACTGTTGATTTTTCTGTTTCACCATTTTTAATGTTTCTTAGATGTTCTTTAGTTCTGATGTTAATATTTCTTTTTGTTTTTCCTCTATAAATTTTAGGGAAAGTTTCACATTTGATCACATAGATTCCTGGTTTTTCTTTGGTAGTGATTGAATTTTTGGGAGGGCCTTTTAACAAATTTCTGATATTAAACCTATTTTGAGGTGCAAAGGTTATGTTGTGTTTTGAGAAGATTTTTTGGAATTTGTTATAGGCTGATGGGTGGAAGGTGAATTTTTTAAAAAGTTTTTTCTCTTTTTCTCCTGTAGGTTCTAGAGTGGTGGTTTCTTTTATTTTCTTAGCTTTGTTGGGTCTGTTAACTGTTTTGTCTACTAAATTTGGGTTGAAACCGTTGGATATAGCTACTTTTTTATGTGTAGGTATTCTTCTTGATAATCTTCTCTGTTTAGTGGAAAGTTGATCATCCGAAAGATTAAAATGTTGAAAATGGCATGTTCGTGTTGTTTTGGGTTGAAAATGTAGTTCTTGATGTAATTATCTGTGTGTATCGGTTTCCTGTAAATACCAAAAGTGAGTTTGTTGTTCATTTTTTGATCTTGATGTCCAAAAAGGGGAGCACACCATCCTCTTCTGTTTCCAATGTAAATTTTATAGCTGGATTTTGTATATTCAAAAGTCTAAGACCATCTTGTATGAGATCAAGATCCCCAGATCAAGTCTGAAGCAACCACCAACAATGTAATAGAGTGAGTTGAGATATTAGTGTATTGATAACACATTAATATACCGACATACAGGTACATAACATAGCAAACGTTCTTTTCATTATATTCTTGCCCGCTAGAAGGTACATCCTTTACACCGACTGAGTATTGCTGTCCATAGATGGCTCTACCTGTTATATATGATACACAGGATGAGTATATCACGTTTTAGCATGTTGTGTCATAGATTGTGAATTTTAGTATTTGAATGTGGTTTAGAGTTGGCTTGCTCTGTACTTCGTGAAATAAGTGCTTTCAATAATTCATATTTAAGCAATACTGGACGTACAGATATTTGTATTTCGGAAATGAAGTCTGCTTAGGTTCTTATATCTTCGTATTTCCCCACAAATGTGTTTTATATTTTCTATGTTAATGATGTCGGTCACGTTTGTTGTAACGTTTATCCATTTATATTGATCATTTGTAAGACTGTTGCTATACATATGATTTGAAATTTGCTCTGTAATCACGAAAATTTCACTGCACACACGTCATCAGAGGGCGGTGAAGGCTAAATAGAAACATGGTAGTGTAAGGTATAAGTTTATAAGAAGATATCGGATGGTGCTAATGTAAAATATTGTGAAAGCCGATTTGCTGATTCAGGTTTGTTATTTGTAATGCCTCCAGTACATTGTGTACGAAGAAACAAATTACACTTTGGTAAAACAAGTTCTTCACCAACAGCAAATGTATTGCATTATTCCTTCTTGAACACATTTATCTCTTGATTGCAACGAAAAACGTTATGTTGATTTTGTGGAAAATTCCTATATTGTATTTAAAGTTACCGGTTGAAGTCAGAATTGGTATGGATTGGTGATGTAATTTTACTTTTCTGAGGTCGTAGTCTCGAGTCAAGATGGAGAAACTTGGCGTGGTTTACAAATAATTAAGATTCCAGTGCTTCTTTCCACATACTTTATATTTAGCAAGCAAACATAAAGTACTAATATTAATACTTTTACATAAAACTGGCGGATACTCTTTTTAAGATGAACTAATGACTGAGAACTTTTACTAGCGAGTGTAAGAACAAGTCTTAACTAATCGCGCCCACAATTGGAACGACGCTATCCTCCTCAAAATCAATATTAATAGTTTTGCCGTCACTATGACAATTAAACGTGTTCTTATTGGTCACGTCACTACTAATGACGATAAAACCATTTTGTTTATTCAGTTAATTTTATAATTTCATTTTCGAAGCCTAATGTAAACAGTTAACATCAAAATACTGTCGCTAGTCCATTGTTGATCAAGACGGCAAGGCATTCAAAGGGATGCGCAGTGCAGTGTGTAGATAAAAGCTCGCCGAAACGGCGGGGGGAAGAAGATGGATTTCTCGAGAGTTCGCATTTGTTCTAGCGGGTCTCGATTGTTTGAGAAATTTCTGGAATGTTAGTAAACTATAAAAAGGCAGCCCGCCCGCCAAAGTGACTCAGTTTTCTTTGTGTTTGGATCCTGAACTTTTGATTTCACGAACCCACACAGTCACAATATTATTGCACATAATTTTAAAATTCTAACATCTTTAAAACTAATTAACATTATTTGATCCTTTTGCATTCCTAACTCACTCTATCGCACGTCTTCTTTTACACTCATTTCTTTAATCTCGTTAACTTCACAAATTCCTTTAATAATTAGTAATGATTTATTCTTCAACATTTTAAAAATAAATTTACAATAAACATAAAGTAAGTTTATAAATTAAAAAAAAAACTATTTCATGATTTGAGTGAATTTCTTAGCAATGAGGTACACGTTAGATAACTTTAATAAACTAAAACATTTTTATTATAATAATTAGTAATAACTTACATCAGTTTTCGCTTCCCATGAAGAGTGGGATATGCCTACGATTTACCTTCATTGCAAATTGGTAATTATTAAGTCCTAAATGGAAGGTTAGATTCTTAATGTACGTTAGTACTCATCGATGATTTGACTAATATTTCTCACGTTTATTAAACCTAAACTTCTCTAGGCAAATAAGAAACTTTCACCAGAGACGATAAAGAAATGCATGCCTCATAGTGAATATTTATCATTGTAAAATAGAAGTAGAAGGAAATGGTTGAGTTATGAATCGGTGGAGTATTTCTAAAAATAGATCATGCAGACTTAAAAAAGTCATGAGCTATCATTCATTATTTGTGTTTAAGGCATAGCACTGAGTTTATTTGCTGGTCTTATTCTATATAATCATTCTATGATACTTTTATGTCTTTTGGATAAGTTTTATGAAACTTACAGAAAATCTGTACCTACATGCTTGTTAATTTACACAACTTGTTGATGCAATTTATATTATCTGCTACTTGTATGCTCATTCCAATGAAAGTTGTCAGAAATGATTTCAAAGCTCAAATTTTTCCTAATATTTTAATGTTAAATATGCATTCTAACATTGATATTGCTTTCTTAATCGCAAACAACAGAATTGTTACTTTGTTTATCTCTGTAATTCTTTATACGCTGTTTCATTGATGAATTCCTAGATATTAGTTGTTTTTATTTAAAATTTCAATTTGTTTATATCTTGATGTTACTAAGCTCCATTCTTGTGCTTGTTCTGATCTAGGGAAAATTTGAAAGTCCATAAACAACGAGCTACACTTTAAACATTTAACTATCACTTCAGACTTGTACTCAAGTATATACCACAAATGTTTAATGAAACTACTTTTGTATATGTTTATCTTAAACTTGGAGTAGGTAGAAACAGTCGGCTGTAGTAGAGTGGGTAGAGAAAGTAGTGTGACTATAATGGATTAGTGTATTTATATAAAGATATATAATATACCAAACGTACTCTTAATTTTATTGCTGCCCGCTAGGAGATATAATCTTTTTACCAACTGTGTAGCGCTGTCCATAGATGGCACTGTCTGTAAAATGCGATACGCTGCATCATGATTCTAAATTTTTCTAAATTCTCTAAAAGATTGTAATTTCTTTGTTTATATCTTGTCTAGACTTAGCTTCCCATTAAGTTTGTGGAGACCTAGAGCAGCAATGGTGTATATTAACACAATACTGTAAGTACAGATACATGTGTTTGGGAAAGGAAGGTTCCTATAGTGGATACATGTTTGTGCTTCTCACCAATTTCTTTCATGATTTTAATGCCAAATTCTGTTACACACGATTTTGTTGGAACTTGTATAAAATTATAATGAACAAAACATTTAAATGTTTCTAATGTCTCACGGTCGTAGCATTATAATGGAGTCTCACGTTTGCGAGAAGACCACAAAACCATTTCCGAAAACATTGAACGTTTCTAAATGTCCGTTGGTATTTATATGGTTTGAAATTTGATCAGGAATCACTTAGGTTTGAGTGCTTATAGTGACGAATTTAGTTCACATGTCTTCATGAAAATTTTGAACTTATTACTGCAAGTGTTTGCTGAAATTAGTTAAACCTTTGTTGCTTTAAGTATGGAAATATGACCATACAGTAGGCTAAAAGATCAGTTAAAACATTTTAGCACCAGTAGCTCTGTGATGTCATTCACATTCTATTTCCTTTTGTCTGGACATAAATCCAATATCCTATATGGGTAAACAATATTGAAAATTGAAACCAATAGAAGAAATAATTCGGAAATGAATGTGACTATTACTTAGGGATTACCAATTACGGAAATATCATTCAGATTTAAAAAAAATTCTGTGCTACTTACAGTAATTGGAAATGTATATTCTATTATATCATCTAGTAATTTGATAGAAAATCGTTTGACCCAATTTTAAATATTTAAATTTGCATAGACATTTGTATATAAAAGGTACTAAAACCTTTTTAATTTTCTTGGTAATTCCTTGTAGGATCCTCTCTTGGATTGTTACCGTTTTTTTTTTTTCTTTTTTAAGTTGTTCTTACAATAACCATTACGAAATATCAGATATTTGAATACAAAGGACCTCCAAACGTGTATTGACAGGACGTGTCAATCACATTAATACAAACTTTACGAAGTTGTAACGGCAAGTTTGCAAATGGGATAGCTTTAGACGACGTTCCAGAAGCCCCGCCTTGTCGCGATCATTTTGTAACAGGATATTGTGTTGCAAATGGGATGGATGGATGTATGATGATTTGTAGATTCTCATCTTTGGTGACGATCTTGTAATATCTTGTAGACTCCATGGCAGCTCTGGAGGGATGAGTCTTACCTCGGGGAGCGGTCTCGGAGCATAGGAATTTGATACTGCAATTGTTGGATACTGAACAACAATTCTTCCATTTTAAATATTGTGGATTTTATTTCAGAGAAATAATTTTAAATCCTAATACATTATTAAATAACGTAAATGCTGTCCTTTAACAAACAACGATTGTTGCGTCGATGAACAGTATCTCTCTTGCACAAGCCACTAGTACAACACAAATGCATTCACATAAAATATTTTCTGCAAGCTGCGGAGCGAAACAAACAACACGACTTACTCATAAGACAGTCGCTTGCAGAACGACGCTAAGCTCAGATAATTTTGTGTTCTCTGCCCACTATGCTACCGTAATTGCATTCTTGCAATTACCAATATCGATAATATTATATAACATTTAACTTCATTATATCATCCCATAGTCCTGTGCCTTGGCCAGGGTTCGATCCCACATATGTGATGGGGACTTTAAGTCCCGGGTGTAGGACCGGTGCCCACTCAGCATAGTGAGGCAAGTAAGGATCTTACACTAGGTAAGCGGCCCTGGTCACGAAAACCAACGTTCCGGCTGGGGGATGCGGAGATGCTGACCACATCTCCTCCCCGTATCGGTTGGGCTAAGTGGGCGTGAGGCCGGCTATCGGGATGGTAGACCTTGGAACCCTTAGGGCTGTAGCACCTAAATTTATATTTTCATATTTGTACAAATTACTCTTTTCATAAATATACAAAATAAATTCTTAAAGTTTTAAAAACATGAAATATTCACCACAAACCAGTGACAGAGAACGTTAAAAATGTGATGATGATGATAATAATAATGATGATGATGATTTTGATGATGATTTGGATGATGATGATGGTGGTGGTGGTGGTGGTGGTGGTGGTGGTGGTGGTGGTGGTGACGATGACGACGAGGACGACGAGGACGAAGGCGACGGTGACGGCGATGGCGATAGCAATAACAATAATAATAACAACAATAACAATAAGATCAACAATAACAATAACATCAACAATAACAGCAACAATTATAATAACAATAATTTTTTCTATATTTGTGTACATCGAACTATTCAAAATCATATTATCTGTTTCACAGATATTTATTATACATATATTTTCCATTTATTAGTATAACTAATAGTGTTCAACATCTATTTCAAATAAATAATTTACTGTAGATATGTGATTCACAAAATACATATTTCATTCTGAAGCTTTTCTGTTAACAATGATAATGGTGGTGATGATTATACATTTTTAAATTTTTTGGCCATATTAATTGTAGTAATATATTCAAATAAGCTGTTCTTGAGAACAGTAACAAAGGAAATAATTAATATATTTATTTTCGGAACAAGGTACTCTTAATATTAAATACCACGCAGTTTAATGGTATATTAATTATCGCTGAACTATAAAAGCTGGCACTGTTTATTTCCAGATAAATCTACTACTTTGAGTATTGGAAATTCATTTAGAAAGAAGAAAGGGGGATGAAAAAACAACAACAAAGAATTGAGCTGTGTCTGTGTGAGACAGTGGCTAGTGAGGAAATAATGTCATTAAAAAGGTTTGATAGATACCTAAGTTGGTACCAGAGAATTATATAAAACCACCTACATTTTATGTGGCAAAACAGTTTTAATTTTCCATCGAGGCTTAAACACCAGCGCCCAGAAATTGCTCTTCAGGTATTTGGAAACTAAACCATCCTGGCGGAACTAACTGACAAGAAACCTGCCTCGCACCCGTAGGTCAGTCTTGCACGTATCGGAATAAATTTGCTTGCGTCGTACTTGATGGTGGCTGTGGAATATTCATTACGTGGCCGGAGGTGTACGCCATCCCAAACAAGCAGGCGAAAGCGACTATGGACTGCCTCGTAGAGCAACTGTTGTAACGTTTTGGGGTCTCGTTAGAGTTCCACAGATAGTGGTATCGTATGTGTCCCGCATTTGGATGGTCGTGGTTTGTGACTACAAGTTTCCCGGGCTACCAAGAGATGTTAGCAAGGATATTTATCTAACAACATCCGTTTCATTCTCTAAAGCCAATCTTTCCAGGTATCGAAGTCGCCGCTGCAGTCACAGAATAAGTCTAGTATTCATTTGACTTTCCTCATTTGAGTTTTGCTGAATATCTCTGCTTTAGATACAAGGGATCCCAAAAATATATTTCCAGAGCATAATCAATAATACATCTTTGGATAGAATGCAATTCCTCTTCTACCATCTATGTACGTGGTACACAAACTACTTTAACACAAAGAAAAGCACGAAGAAGAAAACCTACACAAACCTGCAGTTGTAATGTCCCGCGTGTTACCTGAGTAGGTGCGACAGCAGTGACCCATAGCGGAAGTCTCACGAAACACGAAGTGCATGTATGACGCTACAGATGACACGCAAGTAGAAATTGCAAAAGGAATTTCAAAAGCATTCCCTCCCGCCCCAAGCAACTCCTCGCACGGAACATTTTCCAGAGGACGTTCCGCGCCGCATCTGAATAAAGCAAAAATAACAGACTATCGTAGAGGTCACTAGAATAAAGCAAACAAAACGTTTGGTACATATAACTGTAATTGTGTTATACTCTATGTAATATGTTTTTTAAACTATTTTATAGATAGATAACTGTTTCAATTATTTGTCCAGAGATGGCAGCACAAGTAAGTAAACTAAGTCAAATTCTTAAATCCCCAGTTTATTGTTTTAAAACAGCGATGCCTTTAAATTTACTATTGATTAGGAATAAAAGTGTATGAAAATGTATAACATATACTTGGACGCTGAAATAATGAGATTTAATTGAACAATTAAGAGAATATTTAAGCACTGTCATTCACAACGGAGCTATATCGGCTACTAATATCGTTTCGTGTCTCGACCATCTAGCGTCATCGGATGGAACATCATCGCTGAATTTACTCTCATTGCCTCACTTATTCTCCGGACTTCGAGCGGAACGGATCTTCAGAAGGACGCCTGCGCAGAACACGTGAAGAGCCTCAAGTGCAGCCAGTGTTCCGCGTTACGCCATGCACCCTGCTAGCACGGCCCAGGCTCCCGCTGGCGAACGACTGCTTCACACGCTTTCCGCTGAAAGCCACTGTAGGCTGACGGACGAGGAGGAAGGCCAAAGCCCTCGTACTAGTTACGAATAACGGCGCACCCACGGTGCTCGGCCCGCTGCTCTTCACGCTTATTAGCAGTCCGAAGACTACCTCTTTTTCTCTTCTTCTGTACTTCCTCTAACTATCCCCCTATAGGCTTCTACTCAGGCGTGCTCCATAGAGCGGTAACCAGCATTAAGCACGTCCTGAGTCCTTCCTCTTGCTCTGTGTCTTTTGCGACCCCGCGCGCCTACGATGCCCCCTGCCACACGCAGCAAGACCGCGCCTGGAGCCCAACCATCTCCCTCTCCCGAAATCTCCGAGCCAACCTCTGGCCCTTCCACTCCAAACGCCTCCTTCTCTTCGGTCGACTCTCTGCTGCCTCTTCCCACTGAACAACCAACTTTGAACTTCCGGCCACTTTCCCCTCTTCCTTCCCCTACACCACCTCCTGTGCCTCGCACAGCCTACTCAATCTCCCGCACCAGCTGCTTCTGCCCGCGGTGGCGACCCTCGGCTTGCAGCGAGGGCTACGGCCCCTCCCTCGGGGGAAGCCCGGCCGTCGACAAGCGGGATTGCTGGCCCGGCCAGCTACGCCGCAGCAGTAGCAACCACCTTGCAGCCCCCTATCTACATATCCCAAGCTCACGCATCGAACCTCCACACACTACTGACGACATTTGACGAGTTACCAAACGCAGGGTATAATGTTAAAAACGCTCCAGTAAGCGGAGACTTCCTCGTCCGTACCAGGAACCCACGCGACTACGCGCACCTGGTGCGGTACCTGGAGACCCACGAGGTTGCATTTAACATGACGGCCACTGGTACCAGCCGCACCCACCGGCTAGTAATCAAACACATTATTATGAATGGGGTCGAGGATAGCATCCGGTCTCTGCTCCGGGACATGGACATCCACGCCGAAAGTGTTCAGCAGTTGCGACGCTTCGACCGACAGCGGACGCCACTACCCATGTACAAAGTGGAGGTCCACTCCGATGAAGAACGCTCCCGGCTGCTGGCACTGGACGAGTTGCTGCACTGCAGGGTCCAAGTGGAGGACTTTAGGCCCCCAACGTACCCTGTGCAGTGCAACCGGTGCCAGAGGCTGGGACACAAAACTACTGAGTGCCGGGCACCCCATGAGACCTGCCCCAAATGCGCGGGCCCGCACTCATCATCTACCTGCCATCTCCCACCGCCAGACCGCTATTGCCTACTCTGCAAGATGCGAGGACATGGCGCCCGCTGGAGAGCCTGCCCTGAGTACCGGCGACAGCTGGCTGTCCTCCGAGATAATGCCGCAGCCCGGGCACCCCTCCGACCACGCCCTCAGCAACTCCGCTACCCAGCCCCCAGCTCTATGACTGCACACCAGCCTGAAGTGTTCCGCTTTCGGTCCTCAACGACCCCAGTGGCGCCCCCATCCTTCCCGGCCCCCCCTCGGTGCCCTTAAACCCCCCTGCCCCTGTGGCGGCCCCCTTCAGGATCCCCCAGTATATGTCCCAATAGCACCTTCCACTCTGTCCCACCTCATGCTGCTCTCCCGCACCAACCCCTGCTTAAGCCCTTACGTAAGGCTATGGAAGACAAAACAGTGACATGGCAGGCCCTTGCCTTTCTCCGTTCTCTTCTAGTATGGCCCCTTGATACCCCACAGATAATTGAGGAACATGGGGACTTCCTGGCGCTATTCACAGCGCCAGGTCTCTCCCTCCTATCTGAGGAATCCTGGCGCCGTCGTTAAAACCCTGTGATTACACCACCACTCGTCACATCTCAACTTAAAAAAATGGACAATGGCAAGATAAGGTTAATGACTTGGAATGCGAACGGGGTACGTCGACGGAAGTCCGAACTCACAGAATTCCTCCACGCACACAGCATTGACATAGCCCTCCTCAGCGAAACGCACCTACAGCAATCTCACCGCTTCAAAATCCCAGGGTATGTTGTTTACCGCACCGATCGCATCGGCCGAGGCGGAGGCACCGCCATAGTTATCAGGTCCCAAATAGCCCATCACCAGGTTCAGACACCCCCACTCACGCGCATTGAGCCACTGCCCTTCGCGTCAACTTAAACAGCCTTAATGCAACGATCATAGCAGTATACAGCCCTCCTGATGACTTAGAACCCTCAGACCTAGACTCTCTTCTCCAACTGGACCACCGGGTACTGATCGCTGGCGACTTTAATGCTAGGCACGCCATTTGGAACTGCGACACCAACAACACAGCAGGCACTAAGCTCCTGGCCCATGAAAACAACTCCGACTACATCATCTGCCCGCCCGAAACCCCTACGTACATACCCCCCCCCTCCCCGACGTAACGCTTCCCCCAGTATTCTTGACCTAGCCCTCATCTGCCACCTCACACTTCGAACCTCGCTAAAGGTCATCAACGACCTCAGCTCAGACCACCTTCCAGTGCTGATCACCCTCCAAGGATCCCTTACTTCAACCCAACCACCACTACGTCATAATTTTAACAAAGCAAACTGGGACCGATTCCAAGAAACAATCACTTCACAACTGGACGAACCTAACCTGGTTTCCCTTGCAGACTTAGAACGAGCGGTCAGCACCCTCGACACCGCCATAAAACACGGCATAACTGAATCAGTCCCCTTCACACAGGCACGCCCCCACCACCAATCTTTACCAGCGGACATACAGCAACTAAGGCGCCTACGTAACCAGGCCCGCTGCAAGTGGCAAAGATCCCGCCATCCAGCCGACCTCGAGCATTACCGCAGGCAAAACCACTTCCTCCAGGCCGCCACCTCCGCAGCCCTCAACCAGCAATGGGAACAGACGCTGCAAGACATTAAACCCGAACACCAGTCCCTCTGGCGCATTGCCAAAAGCCTAGTCCGCGAACCACAGACGTTCCCTCCTCTGAAACACAACCAGACTACCGCCTCAAGCGATATAGAAAAAGCCGAGGCCTTAGCCGATGCACTACAAGCCATCCTGCAACCCAATTAGGAACCCTCCTCCCCGGCCTTCACCGCCGAAACCGGACGACTGACCAGCCAGTTCTTAAATCGCAACCAACACGATCAAATCCGCTGCACCAGCCTTCATGAAATTCAATGGCTCCTACGCCACATACCCAATCGCAAGGCCCCTGGACCGGACAAAATCCCGAATATTGCGCTAAAACACCTCCCACCCACAGCCATTCGGTACACCTCACGCATCTTCAACTACGTACTTCAACACTCTACCTTCCCCACCGCCTGGAATGTGGCACTTGTCCGCCACTTTCCTAAACCACGCAAGGACCACACGAATCCCTATAACTATAGACCGATCAGCCTCTTGAACTCCATCAGTAAGCTATTAGAAAAGGTCATTCTTAAACGCATAAACAGACACATCACTCGCCATAACATTCTCATCAATGAGCAGTTCGGGTTTAGACGCAACCACTCTACCACCCTCCAACTCTCCGCGCCACCGAGTTCATCACACACGGCTTTAACATAAAGAGATTCACCGGGGCCGTCTTCCTTGATATTGAGCGAGCCTTCGACCGAGTCTGGCACCCAGGACTATTACGCAAGCTAATCGAGCTACACTTCCCGGACAAACTTATCAAACTCATAGCTAACTACCTCTCGGACCGCTCCTTCAGATCAGTTGTCAACTCTAGTCACTCCTCAACACGACCCATTCATGCAGGAGTCCCCCAAGGTAGCTTGATTGGACCCGCACTCTTTAACCTATACATGAATGACATACCCAGCTCCCCATACACCATCAAACTACTATACGCCGATGACACCGCCTACATGGTCCACTCGGCCAAGCCCCAATTGATCCACCGATAGCTTCAGAAAACCTTGGACACCCTCACGCCTTGGCTTACTAACTGGCGCATCAAGGTCAACCCCGCCAAAACCCAAGCCACCATCTTCACTCGTAGGAAATCTCACCGGCACCCCGCTCATCAGCTCCCACCACTAACCATGTTCGGTCAAAACATCCATTGGCAACCCACAATAGTATACCTAGGACTCACGCTCGACCAGGGACTTTACTGGCAACACCACATCCGTACAGCACGAAACAAAGCAGCCGCACAGTTCCGTAGCCTATACCCTCTACTAAACCACAACAACAGCCTACAATTACGTGCTGGACTTACCATTTACAAAACACTTATACGACCCATACTCACGTATGCAGCCCCTCTCTGGGGCTACGCAGCCCCCTCATATATCACCCGACTCCAGCAACTACAGAACAGAATTCTCCGCCACATTTACAAAGTACCTCGCACAGCCCCCGAAACCAGACTACACTCTGAGCTAATGATCCACACTGTAGAGCAGTTCATAAAGAAATTAGCGGCCGACATGTATGACAAACTACCCCCCAACTCGAACCCACTCATCAGTAGCCTCGGCTCTTACGCTGACATTCCCGGAAAGTACAAACGTCCCTTATACCTCTTCGAAAGAACAATCACAGAAAACATCAATGCCATTGACGCACGCGTACACCTAGCCAGGGTAACCCAAGCCATTCCTTAGTCCACAACCTCTGCAACTTCTGGTCTTTACAGGACCCGCCAGACACCACGATGCCACCAGGACCAAAGAACGATAACTTCTGTCGACCTCTGCCCCCACCTTGTACATACGTTTAAGCTGTATAACAATACGCGGCATAGAACTCCCTAACCAACATTAACCTAACCCACCTCCACTTATAACACCCTATTAGCATTTACACTAACACACACTGCATGCACTGACACCCAGCGATCCATGCAGGGCCCCGGCAATGCATGAACCCCTGGACATACCCTCGACGCGCTCGCATCCTTTGGGTGCCAGCAATCACACAACCGTTACTAACCGGGGTGCTTCTGCGGAACCCGAACACACCTAGCATGAAACTAACAAAAATTCATCCCCTGCATGCTGCACGTTTAGCTTCACTAACTGCATGTGCATGGGGAGACGATGTAGCCTCTTCAAGGCAGAGACGATCGTCACCGGGGGCGGCGGGTGTGGGGCCGCCCCTAAAAAAAAATAAAAAAAAACCATCTAGCATTTTAGTATTCCACGGGCCCAACGACGGGAATTTTTGTAAAGGACTTGCGACTAGCAAAGTCCCTTGTTTATATAAACTCAGCTTCATCGTTTTGCTATAACGATCCGCAATTGTTTAGCAATTAATAATCTGGGCGTGTATTTTTGGTAGTGCGCAGACGCTGAATATCCAGAGGTGCCATTCCATGGACATTACTAAACGTCCCAATCCCGTGTAATGACAGGGAAATCGGTGCTCTCTCCGGTGATACATTTCATTTAAACTATGTACAGCATACCCACTATCACGTAATTTTCATTTTGTTAAGCCCTTTCCTTACTTCGCAGCACAGAAGCTGAACTCAAGTACCTAAGTGCACAACTATACTTCGTATAGCAGTGGCTAAATAAATGAACCATTTTTATGTTGTTTTTCACTTGTATTGGCTGATCTTATTTTGAAATTTAGCTTATAAACAAATTAGGATTACTGTAACAGATCAGTTAGCAATTCTCTGTTCCGTAATTTACGGTCACCTCCCCTATATGAGGTTGGTGTTTGTCCCTTGCTGTAATTCCTTGATTGTTATCAGTGATTACACATTGCAGAGTAATTATAGTTCAGAATGGATCATTTAATGGTTGGAAAATCTCTCTTAAGGTGGCAGCATTATCTGCATATTGGCAAAGTATATTAAAATTGGTGGAAAGTGGGCAGTAAATAAATAGAAAAAATACGTTATTCTTCGCTTCCTATGGCATAAGATTGCAGCGCTTTTTATTTCTTTATAGTCTTCAATTTTCATGTAAGAAGTATGAACTTTTAGCTATTGGTAATACAGGTATAACAGAAAATTATCTGTTCCACGTGGTATTAGAGTCACAGTAAGTACGAAGAGGTAGCGATACCACACGTGCTGTTAGGGTGATAGCAACTGTATAGAGGTAATAACACGGTAGTTCTGATAGGGTGGGTGGCAATGACAGGAGTAAGAAATTGTAAATCTTACTGCCAGATATGACGGTAAATTCGCACGAAACAGATATGAAGCAATAGTAGAAGCAAAAATGACTTACTTGATCGCATTATAGAGCAAAATGTAATGCGTAAGTCTGTAGAATATTTATATGAAATGTTTTGTAAAGAGTTATTAGGATTGAATAAATCAATATCGAAGGAAGTTGCAAGAGTTAGGTTAGGAAAGGTTTGCAGAAGAGAGGTAAAGGCAGATGTTTAAAATATTATTACAGCTGTATAGGAAAAGAGGATGGCATCATATTAAGTGTGTTTAGAAGAACCAAAAAGTGTAACACGTAAGGATAGCTGGCGGGCAGAATTGGGCCGGACGATATTTTGCAAGATTTTGGTTAATGGTTAAAAACAGAACACAGGATATAGATAGACAAGAGGTGAGGCAGGGGTAATGGTTTCGGCAAGAGATCATTGGTTATGTATTTAAAATTTAAGCAAAATTGGGGAAGAGAAAATTTTATAATTAAATATAATAGTTATAATAATAATGATAGTGATAATGTTGATAGGAAAATAATATTAATAGTAATGAAGATGATGATAAATCCTGATAATTACACCTGGAATGGAACATTAACTTAGCTTTAAGTATATAACTACATTCAATTTTAACATATAGACATTATTAACCACTGTCACTGTGAGATCGTCGAAATTGTTTTAACAACAATTTATGGCATTTTCCCAAAGATTTCCCATGTTCACTGTGCAACTCATCACCAAACCTATTCACAAGTTTGTGCGAGCCTTAATGAACGAGATTGCTTCTCCAGTAGCTCTTCTTTTGGTTGTCCAAAATATTAAATTCTTTCATTAATAACTCATTCCATTTCTGGTGCCATATGAACTTTTCTTCTTCTAACTTCTGTCTAGTTCTTTTAAAAGTAACAGCACAACTTTTTTCTTCTATAAGTTGCATGATATCTCCTTTCAAAGTTGTCGAATCTTTCAAGATCCAAGGTTCATGTGGTTTCCCAGCCATTAATTCATATTGTCGCGAGCATTGTTTCGGCAGGGCGCACAAATAGTTAGGGCAGCGCGGAGGTAAAAGGCTTGTTGAAACAGATAAACTTAGATGACAAACGTTCGTGTCTTTTCTGGTCATTTCTGCAACAGTGAACACAGAACATTCCACAAACGTCTAGAAATACGAGAAGCTGTAAAAAGGAAGCCGCAGTCGTAAGTTGGTTTCGTGTGCCTGCAACTGTGTTTTGAAAGTGAACTCTGTTTGTGGTTAACGACCTTGTTGATTGTATTTGTGTATGTTACGTAATTCTTCTACTGTAAGGGTTGACCAAAGTGTGTTTATACGGAAATAAAGAGCATTTTGAATTTCTGCAACTTGACTTTTAATTCCACGAACCCACAAAGTCATAATATGCAGCGAATCAAGTTGTATTGGGAGTATTGTTTCTCAACTTCTCTATTATTTGACATTGTTTATACCATCCTCGGTGATTCGAAAGATGAGAGTCCGTAAGAAAAAGCCAAGGTCCCTCAGTACACTCTCACATGGACTTCGCTGTGGATAATATGTCAAGGAATTAAATATTTGATATCGTTATTCTTAATCGCAGTGAAAAGTATTTTGCTTTTGTGAACTGTGGTATTATCTAATAATATAGCTTTTATAGTTCCATTCTTCAGTATCTGTTAACACTTTCATTAACCGAAAGTGTACTTATTGACAATGTGCACAAGTAATGATCATTTTGGATGTCCATGAAGTAAACATATAATTTTCTTCATATATGTTGTCTTCGCTTACTCTATATTCTCCAAGCTTCTTTTTGTCAGGGTCCACGTAATTGATTGATCATAGCATTCCTGCACGATACATTCCTGTAATAAAGTTAAACATGAACTGAATGGTCATGCTGGATGTAGGATTAGATTACAGAGATAAAGTCAGAGTGAAAACTTCAATGTGATAATCTGCATTTTATCTATGGATGAAGAAATGAAGAAATGAAGGCGATGGACAGGAGATATCAGGATCAATGGAGCATTTTTAGCCGACTAAAGTTGTTGCTTGGAAAGGGAAGTTCTTTAATCACGACTTAAACGTAAATCAGCCAATCAAATTTCAAGCAAGAGAAAAGAAACGTAACTCCATATTTTACAGATACAAACTTATTTCTATATATTTATAGAATCAGAAGTTTTGCGTTTTTATTCATTTTATAACGCACGACTTTCACATACAAGCACTATTTCCAAATTACCATTTAATGATTTGTGAGAGAGCCTTACGTGATAGAGGAAAATGGACAGCAACATTCAATTAGGGAAACTGAAATTAATTACAAACATCTTCAGAAAACAAACCAGCGAACAAAAGTTACATTTTGTAGTGTCAGTCAAAAACTGTGTTACATGCAGTATACTGTATTTTTATTTACTCATGGGAAAGTCACAAAGACAAGTTAATGTTCAGGTATTCCTGTTTTCGCCCGCCTCTGTAGCGTAGACAGTAGCTGGGAATGAATAGCAACTGACTTTTGTGCAAATGGTTATGGAGTTTTCTCATACATCACACTGCGCTAAAGTACAATGATTATAGAATAGATACAAGTTCCAACAAAACTTCGAATCTGAGGAAGAATGGGAATATAAACAATGAGAATGTTTAGGAAATGTGAACATATATTTGCAACTTAGAAGCCTTCATTTCTCAAACACAAGTATTTGTATGCCTAGTAGTGTTTTAATGTACAGTGTTGCAATACTTTGTTTACGTGATGTAAAGGCTAAGTTAAGTCTAAACTACATTTGAATAACACAACTGCAATCAATCATAAAACGTACTAAAAATTACAATCTTCCATCACAGCATGATATATTACAGGTAGAGCCATCTATGGAGAACAGTAGACACTCGCTAACGTGGTTGTGTCTCCTAGCGGGCAGGATTACAACTAAATGAACGTTAGCTATATTTTTACCCACTCCACTACAGATGGCTATTTTCCTATCTACTCCAAGTTTAAACTTTTACAAAAGTATTTTCATTAAACATTTTGTTGTGTATACTTAAGTACAAGTCTGGAGTAAATGTTTAAACGGTAAGTCGATGTATTTGGACTTTCAAATTAACATGAAATTACAAGAAACATGAGGAAGGAGCGTAGCAGTATCAGATATTAAAATATAGAAACTTTTAAACGAAAAACAGGGAATAGTTCGAAAATCGTCACTAAAATAAACAGCCAACTTCACATCAATTGTTTTATATGGATCTCCATTATCTGTGAGTTCCTGTAATAGTACAGTGAGCTAGAGCGTTGTTGTTTAGTTCCAGGCCACGAATGTTCCATGGGAAGTTCCCTGACATAGATCTTGTGTGTTTTCTAGTGTTCACTTAACTGTACTTCTGTACTCAGAAGTGTAAGCTGACTCTTAGCCGTTAGACACAGAAGGAAGTACTCACCATCTCCTTGCTTCTAACATTGTTTTTATGACAATCTAGGCACGACATAAACATCAGTGGCGAATGCTTCTTCTTCATTTGTTTGTTCAATATTTGGTTCATGTTACCCTTACACTTCATTATTATACATTTTAAAATGGTCCATATATTCACTATCTGAGTAATCTTTAAATTAATTGTGAATTATACCTAAACATGGATATATTCTAACATAAACACGACAAACATAACATGGCATAACCTTTAGAGTCAAAAGAAACAGAGAAAGAAAAATAGAATAAAACAGAGCCATAGCAAAGTATCTGTCACTTGGTTTAAAAGCCGAGGTATACTTTTTCAAAGCTACAACGCTCTATCTCACTGTACTATTGCATGGACTCACAAATATTACAAAAACAACGAAAATCAGTTTACAACAATCTATATGAACTTAGTTGTCTATATCATTGACGATTTCCAAATTATCATTTGTTTTTCGTTTAAAATGTTTTAATATCTGATAATGCTGAGCTCCTCTCTTGTGTTTCTTGTACTTCCTTGTTAATTTGAAAAGCCAAACGCAATGACGGACTTTGTAAACATTTAACATTCACTCCAGACCTGTAGTCAAGTATAGACAACAAAATGTTAAATGAAACTACTTTTGTAAATGTTTATCTTAAACTTGGAGTAGATAGAAAAACAGTCCTCTGTAGTAGAATGAGTAGACGAAGCAGTTTGTTTAAGATACATTAATTTACCAGAATAGAATTGTATATTTAGCTAACGTTCAGTTAGTTGTATTCCCGCCCGGTAGGTCATACAACACTTGTACCGGGTGTGTACTGCTGGCCGTATATGGCTCTATCTGTAATATATGATACTGTGAACGAAAATTGTGATTTATAGTACGATTTATGATGGATTGTGTTTGTGTTATTCAAATTTAGTTAAGATGTGACTTGACCTTTACCTCATGGAAACAAAGTGTTGCAACAATGTACATTAAGACATCATCGAGCATACAAATATTTTGCTTTGACACAGGAAGACTCCTAAGTTGAATATATGTCTTCACTTTTCCTAAATTCGGTTTTGTCTATTATTCCCTTGATGTTGAGTTTTGACAGTTTGTGGGAATTTGTATCTATATTTTGGTTTGGAATCGCAAAAGTTTTAATGCTTCCATATGTTGTCATAATCATGAATTTCTCTTAGACTTTTTACACATTTTCTTCAACAATTACTACAATAATTGTTTACAGAAATTAGCTAACCTCTTTGTTGGGTTACTGACTTTAAGTTTATTCTTTTGTGCTAACGATAGGAATTTTGGAATTTTGTGACAGGTAAGCCAATAGCAAGAGAAATCATTCTAATGTTAAATTGTTCAACTTTAGGTCATTGTTTCAGAAACCAAAAAAAAAAAAAAAAAAAAAAAATGAAACTAAGATGTAGTTTGAACCACATGGAAAAGAATAGTAAAACAATTGTGCTACAGATCATAATGCCAATTCTAAATTTTGCTGGAATACATTTTTGAAGCAGAGGTAACTAAAAACTTTTCAGGTATGAGAATTTATAGATACTAAAAGACGCGGTACTTATACAGATAAAGTTAATTTTGTGTCTAATCCAAAATATAACTTCTTTTTACTAAGCCTAAAGAGAATTGGAGTTATTAGACAATGCAGTTAATTAAGTTAAGTCAAAGAACGAAAAGATTATAACTACAAGCAAAATAGTAAAGAATAGTAGAACTAGTAGAGCTACTAGTCCAATTATGCAAGCAAAATTCTTAATTTAAAAAAAGTATTGGTGATCCAAATGGTACATTTCAGAACCAAAATTCAAACCTTTAATTCAGACAATTGAGAGTAAAGAATACAGAGCTATGTAGTAATAGAGGAAAATGAAACTTTTGCATTGCAGATAATTACAGAGTAGATTATAGTCACTTAGCAGTTATTAATTCTTTTGTCTTCAATGACTTTAGCTAAGCTTGGGAATGAAGTTAACAGATTATTATTGAACTGTTTTATATTACAAATTGATCCAACACAACCTCATGAAATATAATATTAAGTACATAAATAATAAAATTACACTTGAAACTGAGAGCACATAGTAGATTACCACATTTTGAAGTCAAAAAGTAAAAAGTAACAAAATCTTATGGTATTTAGGTACATTCTATTAGCAACCCAAAAATACCATTCAAATTTGAAAAAATATTATAACCTTATCAAAGAACTATAACTGCCAATCAAAAATAGAACACCATTTCAAGTTACAATTCAATTTTGTAAAAAACATTGCACCGGATTATGTCAAAGTGAATTTTCTTTAAGATATATCGAAATTGATTCAAGAAGAAGGGGATCATTTTTCAGAAACAGATTGTTCGAGCTGCATGAAGCAAAACCACTAATCTCCAAGTACAGCAGCAATACACCAGGAGCAGATGTAGTCAGCTATCAGATGATACAAAATATATCAGACAATACTATGGAAATATTAACTAGTGCACTTAATTGCATTTTAAAATCTGATAAAGAAATGCAGTATTCTGAAAGAATACTAGAAAGAAAAGGTTTTATATCAGCCCTTTACTGAAACGAAATGATAATTTGAACTTAAAGATATCACCCAACTGCATTTCCTTGTACCGATTGGGGAATATTTGAAAAAGGTCCTGGCTAACATAATAATCTTTTATTAGTAAAGATACAGACTGGGGCCTTAATTTGAATTAGGTTCAGGAAAAAGTTCGCTAAAATCGATAGCTTAGCCACAATATTGCTGAAATTATATCTATGTTTCTGAATAAAATGTGTGTATTTGCAGTAAGCTTACACATTATTAAAGGTCAGTATGCAGTGCAACCTATGTTATTAATGCAAAATGAAAATAAATTGAATTACCATCAAAATGAAAAATGCATTATTACGTTGATAATTGACAGAGAAGTTACTCTACATCCTAAGTACCATTGCTGAGAGAAGAGAGTAACTATTCAGAAATTACGCCAAGGTTTGTCGTGGTGTCTTATTTTATATATTATATATATTCTAAATCTGGAAAAAATTTCTGATGAAAGAATTTCATAATCTGGAATTTGTAGATAATTTACTGCTATACACTTGCTGTACAAAACATAACATTGATGGAGCCATAGTAAAGTTTGAAGAGAATGTCTACAATATAGTAAGCCATATGCAAGACAACAGAATAACTTATAATGCAGACAAACTTATTTGGATAATTTAAAAGAAGGAGAAGTATTAAAACTAGTAACTATGATATAGCACCTAGATCCTACAGAAATATCAGAGACTCAATTAAGTCTGCAAACTGACTTGGAATATTCACATAAAAGCGGCATTCAACAATTAAATAAGGCCTTTTATATATTTAAATACACCTGTGAAAGATATTAGAGTATATTTACATACCCTAACATCTTCATACAATAATTTAATAAATTCTATTATAAAATAAGGAGCACTGTCTTCAGTAAGGTTCCTATTAAAAGTAAAGTAAATTAAACTTTGCCATAAAAAAACTTTAAGCAATATTTTGGGATCAATGGAACCCTGGCACTAAAAGTAAGAGAACTTGGAGTGATACAAATTAAATTAATACATGTTAATCTTATATAAAATTATAAAAATGTTGGGGTATTGTTAATTTAGTTGCTCATCTCACATAAAAATGTAGAGGCTTAAGTGTCTACAAGAGTGATAAAATTATAAAGTTTCTATTTTTGGCATAAACTAGATTGACTGATAATTAATCTGAAACTGTGTAACACTCTACCAGCTTTACGTATTGCCTTGTATTTCTATTTACTTCTAGAAAATAAACAATGACAATTAGGAGTTCATATTTTCCAGTGATTATGATGATAATGTTTATACTGAACATAGATGTACACTATATGTTTTATATATCATTGATTTAAAAGCTACACGTATTACATGACCAATTACTATGCTTCAGCCTAAAGAAATAGCAATTATTTACCTATCTTCCAGCGATAAGTATTTGGAATACTGAGTTTAAAAATCTTGAATCTGATCCCTACTTCTCTTTTGTTCATGCTTTTCAGATAAGCTTCCTTGGCTTTATGTCTGAGTGATATAATTTTTGTATGAAAATTTTGTTTTATTTTGCTTTCTATTTATTTATGTTTCAAAGTTCAAGTTGTGCAGCTAGGCTTATATTTGTCATGTTTATCTTATAATACGTTTATGTTTAGGCATACTTTATCATTATTTCAGAGACAGTGTTAATTTGGAGTTCCAAACACAACGTCCTACAAATTAACCATTTAACTGTCATTTCAGACTTCTATTCAAGAATATACAACAGAATCTTTAATGAAGCTACTTCCTTTTGTAAATGTTTATTTTAATCTTGGAATAATAGAGTGGGTTGAGAAATTAGTGTGACTATAATATATTAATTTACCGACATAAAGATGTATAATATATGTAATGTTCCTGTAAATGTATGACCTGTCCGCTAGAAGATCCATGCATTTCACTGACTGTTACTGCCGTCCATAGATGGCTCTACCGGTAATCGTATACTATACCGTGGAAGAATATTGTTACTTTTAATATGCTTTATCGCAGATTGAAATTTTGTTGTTCAGATATAACTTAGAGTTGACTTTGTATTTAACATATTGGAAGAAAAAGTTTTGCGGTGTACATTAAGGCAATAGTGCACGTAACAAGTTTTGTGTTTGAGAAAGGAAGCCTATTAAGTTAGATACATCTGTGTAGTTCTCCCAAATTCGCTTCATAATTTGAATACCACTGCTGCCTTGGCTAATTTGAATTTTGTTGAGCTTCTATCAATTTAAAATTACGAACAAATTTCATAGTGCATCTTTCAACTGTCTCATGAGCCTGAGAATATTGACACAGTGTGACGTTTGTGGGAAGATTCTGTAGCAGTAGTCAGTTGCTATTCATTTGAGATTTGGCCTGGAATCACATAAGTTTCACTGCTCCATATGTTGTCGTAATTATGAAGTTACTTCACATGACTTTCTACACATATTGTTCAACAAATTATTACAAGTATTTGAAGAAATTAGTTATCCTCTTTGTTTTTATACTTATTCTCTGTTTATTCTTTTCGTGTATTCTTAACGAATAAAGCCGCTTCTACTGACAGTGCAAATAGGACAATATAGCAGACTTAAGAGTTTAGTATAATCATTTTAGAGCCAGTTGCTATGTAATGTCTTTGAGATTGCATTTTGAGAAGCTGCCTCCTATACGGGAAAACGATAATCATTTGAAACTTGAAACAAATAATAGGGAATGATTAACGCCACGAAATTGTTTGATATATATTTATTAATATCTGAAACGGTTCAGAGACTACAGATAATTCAAGGTATATATTCGATTTTACCGTGAAAATATCTGTAACTGATTGTACTTTAGTTAAACAATTAATTGAGCCAACAAATTAAATTTACGAAAACAAGAATATACTTTTTGGCTGTTGCTAAGGGTTAAGAGAGGTTACAGGACACGTTAAGGGGTCCATATCGCGGTTTGGCAAATGGTTTAAGACCAAACTGTAGGAGAGAAAGCTGCCGATCAAGATGATGTTAGTGGGACTCTTACAACAGCAACCCCTCCTCGTCATGAACACTTGTACATCTGCAGAAATTCGTTGTTTTAGTTAAGATCTAAGTAAATGCATCCAAGTTTTTGTTTTTAAATTTATACACATTGTATCTGAATTTGAAGTTTACTCCGCCGAGTGAGAAGTGTTATTTTGTAAGATGTGCGAAACATAGATGTCAGCCGAAAGAAAATTCACTGTTACGAATCATGTGTATCCTGATACGCATAAACGTAGAGTTACAGAGTTACAGAGTATTTATCAAACATTCAAGAATATGGCAAAGTAAGCAGGTTTACAACTTTATCACTCTTGTGGCAACTTTAGCCTATACAAAGTGAGGGGGAAGCCTTTCCGCCTGTTGCTCAGGTATTTATCCAGGGTTCACTTCCTGGATCAGGAATAGGAGACAGAAGGAGCAAAAAATATCAAGTGGAATTTCGAGGAACACTGAACACTCGCATAGTTTACTTTCGTAACCCCTGAGTACTCACACTACAATTGCCCGATTTATCAATGATCAAAATGTGAGAATCACTTCTATAAATTGGTGTTCTACGACTTAATGTAGTTATATCATTAATATGTCTCACATCAATATATGTAACGAGGTATTTGTGATTACTGTGATTTGTATTGAGGTTTTGGGATACCCTGATATGGCTGCTCTCAAATACATAGTACATGGAGTATATGACAGCAGTTACTATCAAGTTATTGATTGTACACACAGCTTTATTTTTACAATTTTATACTGAATTATACACTTTTAATCACTAAAATAATTCCATTTACTTTCTTCGACGACAACCTTTTTCATCTTAAGATTGTTTAAGTATTTGAAAATTTAAACAATTATTAAGGAATATGTAAATGTCTGCGTTTTTAAAAGGTAATCATACTTCAGTTATACAGACGGTATTTTAATTACATACTTGATGCTCCTCTATCTACTGTGTTCGTATACTTACTTATTGGACATACAATTACACTAGATTTGTTTATATACATTAATTTAAAGGTATAGAAATTCAGATGATCAAACCTAGGACAACAGAATGATAAAGGATTCACACATCCTCCTTTTAGCTTCTGGGATACCGGGTTTTCAAATTTTAAATGGCACCTTTATTGTCTTATACTTTTGAAACGGTCTCTCTTCTGACATAATTTGTGTGCAAATATTTAATTATATCTTAGTTTTTTATAATGGTATTAAAAATTACAAGTTTCTATCAATGTATTACATATTACGGTTAGAGCCATCTATGGACAGCAGTTCGCAGTCGCCGAGAAGCTTACACCACCTATAGGGCAAAAGGACAATTAAAAGAAGATTTGCTATCTTTTTGACAGTAAATTAGTATATTAAAGACACACAACTTTCTCAACCGACTGTCTACTCCAAAGTTCTCTTTTGTTCAATTTTTGACTGATATAATTTGTGTGCGAATAGTTTATTCTTTGTATTTCACTTTTATTTTCACTATGGAGATTGTGCCGGTAGTTTACATTTTGTAAGCTGAGCTCGATTGAAACATTTTGATTTAATAGTAAACTCCCAAAAGGACTCATATTGGACTCCTTAAGTTAATTCTGAAATTCTTGTTGAGATATTGGACCTCAGTGCCAATCGAAAACTTTTTGGGCTTCATAGTCTACTAAAATTAGATAAAAAACCTTAGTTAATTGTTCATTACATAAATTATATATAAGCTAAAAGTGCTACAGGAGGGATAAAGTTCTATACCTGTTCCCTTTTACTTAAACTTGATTGGTTGATAAATATTCCGAAAGTGTGTAACATGCTACTAGTTGTATGCATTGCAGTGTATTTTTGTTAACTTCTAGGAAATACAAAATGGCAAGTTGAAATCCAAGGTATTCCTGTGATTCTGACGATAATGTTTAAACAGAATATAAGTTTACACTAGCATTTGTTTATATAACACTACTACCTACAGATTCATAAAATATAGGTATCACGTGACCAACTACTGCGAGATTTTCAGTTGCGTGTTTACCTTAAAATACGTTAACGTTTAGGACAGTTCATAATTATGTCATAGACTATGCCGATAGGGAAAAAGATGATACTTTTGGTACTTGTGACATGAAGAGCAAGGGAAAAAGTAACAAATGTGGAAGATGAAGAAGCAGATAAAGGAGGTCCATTCGCCAATGATGCCTCTGTCCTGCCTAGATTGTCATTAAAACAATATTAGAAGCAAGGAGATGGTGAGTCGTTCCTTCTTTATCTAACGAGTAAGGGTCAACTTACTATTCCGGAGTACAGGAGTCCAGTTAAGTAAAGACTAGTAAAATACCTAGACATAACAGTCACGTCTATAGAAATGTCTGGGATCGACCCAGGGAATATTACGTAACCAGAAACTAAGTCTGCACGCTGAGACAGATATGTTCCACACAAATAATGGAGGTCTGGTTAAAGGAGGAAAATTATTTCAGCTTCTTTCTTTAAGATATTAACGATTTGCGAGATATTAGTTGTTTTTAGTTTAAAATGTTCAAAACTTTTATATCTTGATAGTGCTAAGCAAACTTCTTGTGTTTTTTGTAATCCCATGTTAATTTCAAAGTCCAAACATAACGTGCCACATTTTAAACATTTAACTATCACTTCAGACTTGTACTTATACACAAAATGTTTACTGAAACTGTTTATTTAAACTTGGAGTAGATAGAAAAGCAATCCTCTGTAGTAGACTAAGTAGAGAAAGTAGTGTGACTGTAATAGTCGATTTACTGTAATAAAGCTATACAATATAGCCAACAGTCATTTAGTTGTATTTCTGTCCGCTAGGAGATGCATCCTGTGCGTTGTTGTACATAGATGGCTCTACCTGTCATATATGATACGCTGGAAGAAATTTGTAACTTTTTATATGTTCTATAACAGAATGTAATTTCGCCGTTTAGATTTGATCTAGACTTGAACTGGCGTTTACTTTGTGGATATATACGGTTACAGTAGTGTATGTTAATTCAATATTGGACGTATAAGTTTTTGTGTTTGAGAAAGGATGTCTGCTGATTTGGATACATCTTTGTGCTGCTCTCGAATTTGTTTCATGCTTTTAATACCATTATGATTAAAGTGTATTTTTTTTTTTTTTTTTTTTTTTTTTTGGAACATGCACCCAGTTATAATGTACGCAACACTTTAAAGTTCCCCTCTCTCTTGTCTCATAAACCATAGGATTTTTACGTAGTGAGATGTTTGCGACTACATAAATATTTCCAACAACCTGACAAGCGTGGCAAATCTATAAAAGTCAGATGCTATTCGTATGGTTACTGCTCCCAAATGTTGTCATAAATAGAGCTAGGATTTTTATCTACTACATATTCCTCCGATTTGTTTATAAACAAATAAGACTGATAAATGTCCATAAATTAAAACGTTGGCTATCATACATATTTGATCATCATAACCTTTTTCTGCATATTTGTACATTTTGGGAGTAAAATTACACATTCTGCCTCTTACCGCTGTTCTTTTAATCTCTATTGTGCAATTGAAATACAGTAAACTCCCGATTATTCAATATATATGCTTCTTTGTGTAGAACAAAAGGGAGAGACAGAAAGAAAATTTCTTGCATAAGTTTTGCGTCCACATGAATTTAGCTTTCTGTGTTTGATTCTCAGAGAGAGAGCGTTTAGGCAGCAATAAAGCATTGTACCGTAAACGATAGATTACCGTTCACTCCCAGTGTCCTGTGTAAGTTCAACAAAGGAAATTATTGAGTTCGTACATTTCAGCATCCTTTGGCAACAACTGTGTTTAATTGAGATGCCTCTAGTAGCGTCAAAGTTATCAAAGTTAAAGTCATGGGTTACAATAGATGATTCATTCAGTAATGATGTAGATGTGATCTTCTGCCAGGCTTGTACTTAGAAGGTGAATTGTTCAATGCAATGCAACTCACCCAATATGGGCGTAGTGCCCTGCTTACTACGACTAGAGCACTACTAACATCTAAAAGGCAAGTTCTTCTACCTCAAATGCAACAGTCTTTAGGTGCAGGGAATGCATTCTTCCATGGTATGTGTACGGCTATGTTTGCCGCAAAAATTCCATGGTACAAACTCCAGGTACCTAAATATCGCGCAGTTTTAGCGAAGTATTGTGCGAGGCAGATGTCTAATGATTCTACGCTCTGAAGAAAATACCTGCATTCGTGTTACGAGGATGCGCTGGTAAATATGTGACGTCGTATAGGTAGCAATTATAAATGGATCGCTGTCGATGAAACTGCGGACGTGAAAGAACATTATATAGTCAATCCTATGTTGGTAAGCTGGATGGAACACATCCCGCTATAACTTTTGTGATTTCTTAGATAGTGTTAGAATATACAAATGATGCAAGTGTAGCTATTTTGTGAATGATGAATTTAAAGTTTTGTGGCGTGGAGGCGTTCAGGAAGACAAAGTTCTTATTCCTTAATCGGATGCTGCAGCATACATGCTAAAGATAGGGACTATATTACGTGTGTTACACCAACATATCAATTATTTCTAACGTTCTTCTACAGACTACGACGTTGGGCCCATATGGCAAAAGGGTTACTTTTTGGCAAAGTGCACAATTTGAAACTAGCTTTTAACCTTTGTGTCCAAGTGTTTTATATGATAATGATTATGTTAGATGTCCATTAAGTAAAAAGTCCAAGTAATAGGCTGTTCGTAACATCCCTACAAGATATCCTTCAAATAAAGTTAGACATGTACAGAGTGGTAATGCTGACTTACACTTCAAAGATAAAATCAGAGTGATCTTCAATGTGATAGTCAACGTTAGATCTATGGATTATTATCATTGCTGTAGCAAGGTGATCTCCATGAAAAAATGCCGATTCAACAGTAAAATTCCATACAGATTCATATTTATCCCAATCAGCTAATTCTCAAACTTATCTTAAGATATTGTAACTCAAATTTAAAGGTGGGCTTCATAGTCAAACACAAATAATTGTGTTAATCAATTGTTCAACACACAGAATTATGTACAGGCAAAATTTCCACAAGAGTGATAAATTCTAGAACTCCTACTTTTGCTATAACTTAGGTTGGTTGGTAAATAATCTCAAATTGTGTAACAGGCTACCAGTTTTATGCGTTGTATTGTAATCTGACCTACTTCTAGGAAATACACAATAACAAGTTAGAATTCAAGTAATCCAAGTATTGCGACGATAATGTTCATACAGAATATAAGTTTACACTATTATTTGTTTATATAACACTGTTATACATTGGTTTAGAAAATATAGATATGAGATTACAAATTACTACGTTCAACATCTGGCATAGAGGGTTCAAAATTTTTTAACATGATCTTCATCATTTTATTCCCACCTATTTGAATAAATGTTCTTTGTATTTAGTACCTGAGTGATATAATTTTTGCAAGGTTTTGTTTTATTTAATTGTTATTTTCTTCACATTAAAATTGTGCTCATAGGTTTATACTTGCTGTGAGTTTGTTAGAATACGATTATGTTTAGGGATAATTCATAATTAATTTAGAAGTTGTTGTGATGGGAAAAATGGACCATTTTCGTATTTTTGGCGAAAAGTAGAAAAGGAAGGACTATCGCCTACTGATGCATATGTTCTACTCAGACTGACATAAGTACGTGTTAGAAGCGGAGAGATGGTGATTAGTTGCTTCTCTAAAGACTAAGGGTCAACTTACACTTTTGGAGCACAGGAGTAGAGTGAAGTAAACAATGGAAAAGTATCTGAACTTAAGGTCTGACGTCTATGACTGGGATCGACCCAGGAAACTTCCGTGGCCAGGAACTAAAGCTGTCACGCTCTAGCCCAATGTATCGCTACATGGACTGATATATACTACACAAATAATGGAGATATGGTTAAAACAAATACTTCATTTCAACTTTGGTCTTTAAGCTATTAAGGATTTGCGAGATACACGTCATTTTTCGTTGAAAATGCTCAATACTTTTATATCTTGATAATGCTAAGCTCCATTCTGGTATTTCTTGTGACTTAAGTGTGAATTCGTAAGTCCAAACACAACGACATACATTTGAAACATTTAACTATCACCTCAGGCTTGTACCCAAGTATATACAACAAAATGTTTTTTGAAACTACCGTTATAAATTTTTATCTTAAACTTGGAGTAGGTAAAAGCAGTCCTTTATTGTAGAGTGGTTTGGGAAAGTAATGTGACCATATCTTTATTTACGCAAATAAGGATATATAATAAAGCAATAGTTGTTTTAATTGTATTACTGCCCGCTAGAGATACGATCTCTTTACCGACTGTGTATTTCTGTTCATAGATGGCTCTAGCTGTAATATATAAGACGCTGGAAGGAGATTGAAGGTTTTTATGCGTTCTATAAGAGACTGTCATTTCGCAGTTTATATTCGATATAGACTTGACTTATCGTTTACGTAGTGGAAGTATACGGTTGTGGTAGTGTATATTAACACAATACTGGAAGTACAGGTATTTGTATTTGAGAAAGAAAGGCTTATAAAGCGGATACATATTTTTGTTTTTCACAAAGGTATACTTTATGCTGAAACTTGTATTCACTTATCATGAAAAAAACATTTGAACATTCTTTATAATGTCTCACGAGCTACAGAATCTTATAGCAGTGTGACTCTTGCGATGAAGCTCTATTACAATTTCCTAAATGTTCCAGAGAAGGACATCGCGTTTATAAAAGTCAGTTACTGTTCATAGGGTTTGAGTATTTGGTCTGGAATCACACAAGTTCCACTGCTCCCATATGTTGTCATAATCATGAATTTAGTTCACATGTCTTTCTATATATATTCATCAGCAGTGACACAACTGTTTTCAGAAATTAGTTAACCCTTTGTTGTTTCACTAATTGCATGTTTATTCTTTTTGTTATTCCGAAATTTTAAAGTAGCTTTTATTGACACTGGAACTAAGACAATACAGTTTAGTCCACTCACCTGAGAGTCAGTCGCTTTGTGATGACTTTCACATTCGATTCCCTTTGTTTGGTCAGAACATAAAAACAAATTCCTGTATGGGAAATGTTTGAAATATTTACAAAACAATTTGAATATGGTCTGAACTTTTATTCAACAAAGAGAATTAATCATGTGTGATGAAATAAATGTGGATTATCTGAGAAGGAGTTTTCAAAGGGAATAGCTCATCTCTTTATCTACAACATACCACGTGAAACATACAGTAAACTTTCCAACGAGAATCTAAAATAATTGATCCAAAAGCACAGATAGTATATTTGTAAATTCAGATGTAACTATATTTTGCTCAATGTCATCAAAAAACTAATGGACTGTCACATCGTGAAGCGCAAATGACATTGATTCATAAGATACATTTAAAACTCAAACCTAAACACACATATAGTAAGTATAGTAACATAAATGAAAATACTCTGAAGGAATTTAACAAAAACCATACACTTGAGTAATTTAAACAAACTTATAACGCTAGTGGAACAAACAATAAATATGTATAATAGCTTCCTTCAGTGCTTTAGGACTCGCTTTGAATTGTTGTTCCAATTTAAGTTAAAAAATTAACTTCAAAAGAGACAATGCCTGGATCACTTTAGGAATTAGAAAGTCATGCAGGCGTAAAGTAGAACTATATCAGCAAACTAGAATCAGTGACAATTAAGATTTAAAAACCACAAGAAGTATTGAAAATTTCTAAAGAAGCTAATAGAGTCTGCTGAAGTATTGCATAATAACAAACTAATTCAGCGCTCAGACAATAAAATAAAAACCACTTGGAATACGAGTTCAAAACAATGTAACACGATAGAAAATTAGTCAGTAACACTCAGTGTTGACAATCATGAAATTTCCAAACCTCTACAAGTTGCAGAAATGTTTAATATATTCCTTGTAGATGTAACAAAAACAAAAAAAGTTATTATGAAAGTAAAGTTTAGCTTTAGAATTACTGAGAAATAAGTTTCACAAAGTTTGTTCTAATTTTATAGTCAATCTAACTATAACTTATGAAATAAATAAAATTATTGGCTCTTATAAAACGAAGTGTTCTTCTGGTTATGACGAAATAACTACAAATCTCTGAAATTCTTGCTCCTCACAAATTAGCATACCCCTAACGCAATGAGTTTCCAAAGACTGCAGTTTTCCCTGATAGGATGAAGTTCTGTATTTCTAAACCTCTTGTCAAAACTGGCGAACGCAATAAAGTATAATGTAATGGACCGATATCTCTCTTGCCAACTTTTTTTCAGAAGTTCTCGACAAAGTAATGTTCAAAAGACTGTGTGAACACCTAGAGTATAACAACATACTTGTCAGTGATCAGTTTGAATTCAGAAAGATAATATCGACAAATGACGCAATTTATAAATTTCCACATGATTTGTTGACCCTTTAAACGAAAACTGATATGTAGCTGAAATTTTCTGTGATCCAGGAAAGTCTTTTTATTGTGGTAATCATGCTAGTCTTAGACCAGATTTGGAATTCTGTGGTTTAAACTGATTAAACTGCTGAAATTGATTACATGGAATATGTATGTCAACTAAATGAAAGAAAAGAGAGTGATGAGTTAGCTGGTGATAGCGTCTGTGAAAAACAAACTTCAAATTCGAAAATAGTAACTCATGGATTACCACAAGGTTTGGTGTTAGGACCTTCACTACTTCTAACCTATATAATTGACCTCTCGCTTTATATAAAAGATATTGCATATTAGTGTCCAGACGACCACAACAAATTTATGTTAGTGTATAATTAAATTGAAATATGTTTTAAAATGTATGTCATGTTGGTTTAAAGCGAACAAATTATCTGTGAATCTAGACAAATCAAGCGTTGTTAAATTTACAACTTGTTATACATCACACTCTCAACTAGAAATTGGGATTAGTCATATGTTATTAAAAGAAAGTGACAGTCAAATTTCTGGGTCTTCAAGTTGACAGATGTTTAGATTGGAAAGTTTACACAAGGTACATCTTAGCTAAACTCAACTCTGTGTGTTAGGCTACCGGAGTGCTGGTTTGATACACTTAAATCGGTGTGTTTTGTATACTTTAACTCTAATACGGAATTCGGAATATTATTTTGAGGCAGCTCCATAAAAGGTAAAAAAGTATTTCTCATGCAACAAAAGGTTAGACAAATCATTAATAATACTCACATCAGATGTTCCTACAAACATCCTTTCATACTAATGGAGACATTAACTCTTCCATTCGTGTATATAGTCTCGAACCTGAATTTCTTAATGCGCAATCAGGTGTCATTTATAACAAATAATTAATAGAATAAACATTAGGCAAAAGTGTAATATTCATTATCTCAGTGCTAAGCTTTCTTGCTTCCAGAAATGAGTGTATTATGAAACTATCAAAATATTTGCCGTTCTTCTTAATGATCTTAATGAAAAAATTGATCATTGCGGCGCTTTTAAAAATGCTGCTATGCTCATAATCATCTTTTTCTGTACAAGATTATCTGAATAACAAAGTATCCTGACAATGTTTGCGTATCTCTGTAAAGTAAATCTAACTGTTCTAACGACAAATCATTGTCAATAAATCTTTGATGTGTACTCAAAAACTAGTTTAATGTATATACATTTAAAAATGTTTATAAATTGCATTGAGACTTACTGACAAAAGCCAAATGACAGTTGATTAAAAAGTGATTTTGTATCATATATTATCCATGGCTTTTTACCTGTATTCCTTTTTATATTGCGTGTATATAACGCAATTTTTTTTGTCTTATGCTACGTTTTCAGGTTTTTTAGGCTGATCACCCGCGAAGCCTTGATTAGTAATGCTCGCTGTGAAAGCTTCAAGTCTTACATTTTACAATTTTTAATTATTTCTCAAAACATTTAACACTTTAAATTAATTGTCTTTAGAATTTATAAGAACATGGTTATTAAAATTATTATCAAAATACAGTTCACTAATGCCATGAATCATTTTGAATGAAATTTTCAGGGTTGAGGAATTAGTTTGACTATGGTACGTTAATTCACAGACATAAAAATATATAAAACAGCAAACGTTCATTTAGTTGTATTCCTGGTCGCTAGGAGAAACAATCGCTCACCTAGTGTGCATTGGCGGCAATAGATGGCTCTACATGCAATATATGATACAGTGGTAAAAGTTTACAGTGGTTTGTAGTAAGTTTTGTGGCTTATTGCAACTTTGCTGTTGAAGTGTAGTTTAGACTTAACCTTTTATTTAACTCAGAAAAATAAAAAAGTTGCAATAATATGCATTAATATAATACTGGACTTTCAAAAATTCGTTTTTTAGAATGGAAGGCTACTAAAGTGAATATAAAGTTGTGCTTCTAAAATTCTTATTTTATATTTTTATTCTACGTTTGCGTCGAAATCTTTTTTTTTTGGATCATACAAGCACTCAAAATGATCAAAACTTTTGAAAAGGCTTGTTTCAAATATCACATTTGTAATAGGATTATAACGCAGCGAGAGTTTTGTGAGAACACTTAATGCATATTTCCAAAACGCTTGTCACCCTTTTTATGTCAGTTAACATACATGTAGTTTGAGATTAGGTCTAAAATGACGTAAGCTTCTCTGCTCCCATATGTTGTCATAATCATTAATTTAGTTCACATGACTTTCTTAATCATATTATACAACAATTAACTGTAAGTATGGAGAAATTAGTTAACCCCTCTTTGTTTTACCTATTATATGTTTATTATTTTAGTGTATTTTGAATTTCTAAAGTCACTTCTAGTAGCACTGGAAAAAAGAAAATACACTAGGGTTAAGAAATTAAACAAATAATTTTAGAGCTAGTTGCTATGTGATGACTTAATCTTTTGTTCCAACTGTTTGGTCAGGACACAAAAACAGCTTCCTATATACAAAAGCAATAAGTATTTGAAAATTAAAGCAAATAATAGGAACATTTTGGAAAGGGTTATTTCCACAAAATTGTTGGAGATAAATCTAGTCGTTTAGTGAGACATATATACCTTTAAGAAATATATCTGTTTCTTAGTTTACCAATTATACAAACATCATTCAGATTTAAAACGACTTCAGTTGTGATTTAAAATATATTCAAGACATATATTCCATTTTATCATGACAATAGCTTTAACTCATTCCACTTTAATTCAAAACTGTTTGAACCAGGATTTGAAAAACAATTTTACTTAGCTATTTGTATATAAAGAGTATCTATCTCAACTGCTTTTTAATTTACGTTTTCATCTTTACAAGACCTTAAACTACAATACTACCGCTTTTGTTTTGAGTTCTTTGGTTCACATTGACCTTTTTAAAATGTCTGCCATTTGAATTCAGAGCACCTCAAAACGTGTATTCAGAGTGACATCTCAATACCAAGTTTTGGTAAGATACAATATCTACCAAGTAGTGATGGAGAATGTTACAAATGTTTATCTCTTTAACCTGAAGTGAAAGAAGAATGAAGTTTTTAAGCATAATGTACGAGTAGAGAAGTTTATATAAATGTAACACCACAGGTTGTTTTGTGATGATGCTTAACTTAAATATCAAGTTTGGATTTTAACTTATCATTGTTGTGTTGTGCTGTTCAATAAACATGATCAAGAACATTTTATAACATCCAACGTTAAGTTATATCGGACAATGAATGAAATAATGTTCAAATGAGTTCAAGTTACGTCGAGCTTAAAGTTACCGGACATTCATTTTTCAGGCTGAGGGAAAACGCCCAACGTTAAATGATATCAGATGATGAATAAAATGATGTTCAAATGAGTACAGTGTCCATAGAGCTTAGATAATATCTCCATTCTACATTTCTCAGCTTCTGTATGACATTACTTCGTGGAAATATAGAGCTGCAGTAGTATATATTAACAATTACTGCACGTACAAATATTTATATTTGAGAAAGGAAACCCGCTACTTACATCTTCGTTTTACTCGAAAATTTGTTAGATGCTTTTAATGATAATGACAATGTTTGTTTGCATTTATCCCCAGTTAAAATGACCATAACATGTGTCAGTGCTCCACAACCATTTCCAAAATATTACTGAGAAATATGTCACGTTTTTTAAAGTCAGTTCCTATTCTTATGGTTGTATGCAATTACGGAAGCTTCACTACTCTCATATTTTGCCATAATCATGACTTTAGTTCACATGATCTTCTACACATATTCTTCAACAATTACTACAAGTGTATGAAGAAACTTGATTAACCCTTTGTTTATTTACTTATTCTATATTTATTCGTTTTGCTTGTTCAACATTTTTAATGTCGCTCCTACAGTCAGTGGAAATAGTAGAAAATCATTTTAGAGCCAGTCGCTATGTGACGTCTTTCACATTGCATTTCCTTCGGTTGGTAAGGACATAAAAACAACTGCTTATATAGGAAACAATAAACAGGGAATATCTGGGAAATAGTTAACTCGACAAATTGTTTGATTTAAGTTTGGTCGTTTAACGAGGCCTATATATATTTAAGAATTTGCCTACCTCTTACAGTTTACCAATCATGCAAACATAATTCAGAGTCAAAAAGACTTCAGAGGCTATATATTTTAAGATGAGAATATTTAACTTATGGTACTTTATTTCAAGATCGTTTATACATAACAAAGGTGAGACGTTTCAACTTACTTTCATCTGAAACAGAAAAGGATCCTTATAGAAAAAGATCTATGAACAACGATCTTGTTGCTTATCTAGCAAACTCGGCACCAAGACCTTTAATACAATACACCCTCAAGAAAGTACCATATAAATAATAATAATTTTAATCTTCAGAGTATTATATATGCTTAATATATTTCCTTAACAGATATAAAAATGTATAACTTGGGAATTGTTCCTTGTAAGTTCTGGAAACTGTCACGTAAGTAGTAAACAAAGTAAACTTAAGAAACACTAGATGGCGTTAAAACACTAAAGGTAGCTACATCTGAGTGAGGAATTAATAAATTGGTTTACATTCAAACTCTTGGTGTCAGTACCATATAAATGGTAATGAATTGCCTTCCCCCGGAAAATTGAAATCCAGCTTTCACTGTCAATAAACGTTTTGAGATAAAGTACGACACGTCTCTTTGTTCAGAGTATATAAAAAACAAAGTGTGTTAACACCAAAATTGGTACTTAAATACTACAACATGAGACTAGCAAAAGGTAAAGGATAGGCAATACCTTACTACTCAGAATATGAAATTCTCTTTAAAGCAAACAAACTGTGACAGCTACAGTTTTATGTGTAGTGATAGCTTTACGAGAAATTCGCTATTATTAGTTTGAAGTCTTAAATGCTTATATTTTCACAAATGGCACCTGCTGAAACACGTCATCTCTACCGGTAAATCACGTGCTATCGTGTCATGTGCTTGAGAGCAAAGGAACCTCCTCAAACAGTTGCGAAAATATAAATTTGACAATTCTCTTCCTACATATAAAGATATATCATAATGTTAAACGCCCGCCTCGGTAGCGTGGATGGTAGCATGTCTGCCTCACGTTCAAGAAGTCTCGAGTTCGAGTCTCGGTCAGGGTGAGTTACCTGGATAAGGATTTTCCGGGGTATTCCCTTATCCTGTAAGAAGAATGTCGGGTAACTTTAAGCTCTATGGACCCTGGACTCATTTGAGGATCATCTCACACATTCCATTCATCGTAAGATATGACTTAACGCTTGAGGACGTAAATTAAAAAAAAAATCATGTTAAACAACAAACTAATTTTTACCGCACAACTGTCTGTACTACAATAGCAGTCAATGATGATGATGATGATGATGATGATGATGATGATGATGATGATGATATATAAGGGCGCTCAACTACGGCGGTCATCAGCGCCCTTTAAAAAACTAGTCATGGCAAAAGCCAGATATAAAACTTTCTAAAAACTATACAAGTGTAACAAAACCTATTAAAAATACACGCACATAAAAACATCAAGCAAAGCCTACTAAAAATTTCGTTCACCCAATCCTAAACTCTAAACTAGACAAGAATCCAAAAACCTTCTCTACGGGTCTCCATGCACGGCCTACACGTGGGTGGGCCTGATGACCGTCTCCCTCTACCACGAAGAGGAACCCACACGAGGGAGACTGTTGGCTCGGGACCCCGGGTGCGCCAAACCCGTACCTACCGAAGTAGGCCCGTGGGGGGAAGCAGTCAATGAGAGGTGATAAGGTCACGTGACCGTGAAGTTATACGGGGCAAGCTTATGTGAAACAAGGATTAAACCGCCAAACACTTTTAAATTTGTCGCGAGGCATAGTTTGGCTGCTGCCGCGAGAGAGATAGAACCGGAGTGAAAGAGACAGACAGCGTCCAAACCACGCCGGCGGACTGGCCAGCGCGTGTGCGCAGCGCTAATCACTTGCCGGGAGAGAGAGCAACAGAGGGTGAAAGAGACTGTTCCATGGTGTTCTTGGTACATCAGGAATGATCGTGCTAGTTCGGTAACTTTCGAGAAACGATAGTTCGGTTTTAAAAGCGTCACACCTAATCGGACAGCTCAGTCGTGGAGTGACAGCTGCCAGTCAGTGAATGGGGTTAGTTGCTATCCAGTTGTCTATGGACTTGTGAATTGACTATGTGGACGTGTGGCAGACGGCCTTGAAGAGTGCGTTCCTGTGTGTGACGTCATTCTGCTGATATCGGAGTTGTGCAAGTGTCTTTCTACAGAAATAAAGAGAATTTTGAATTTCTGCAAACTAAACTTTTAATTTTAAAAACCCAGAAAGTCACAATATTGATTTGGGGATCAACATGTCAAGAAAACCCCTATTACCGTAAATATTAACGCAATTTTTATTTTCTAAAAATGGCCAATGATTTTGTTTAAATTGCCAAATGTTTAAGATATTTTAAGTGCAAGGGACCACTCTCAGAGTTGTTGATTTGCAAGTTAACGTACCATTGTTCATGGAAGAGCATTCTTCTTCAAAAGAAATATCAAGTTACCCCGAACTGCATGATGCTAGTTCAAATATATTCTAAAGTACAACCAAAGGACGTGAGCCTCGAGTATTTTAATTAGTTTTGTTGCTTCATTAGTAAATACCAGATTTTCTAGAGTTATTATCAAGCGCGATAGTGGTATCGAATGTGTCCCGCATTTGGGTGGTCGGAGTTTGTGACCATAGATTTTCCGGGTTACCAAGTGATTGCCAGCAAAGGATATTTATCAAATATCATCCATTTCATTCTCTAAATCCAAATATTTCCAGGTATCGAAGTCACCGCTGCAGTCACAGTACCAGTCTAGCTTTTATTTGACCTTCCTCATTTGAGTTTCGCTAAATATCTGTGCTTAAGATACAAGGGAGCTCAAACAATATATTTCCAGAGCATAATCAATAATACATTTTGGATAGAATGCAATTCCTCCTCTACCTACTATATACGTGGTACACAAACTATTTTAACACTAAGAAAAGCACGGGGAACTAAACCTACACAAACCTGCATTTGTAATGTCCCGCGTTTTACCTGAGTAGATGCGACAACAGTGACACACAGTGGAAGTCTCACGAAACAGCAAGGACATGCATGATGATACAGATGCCGCGCAAGTAGAAATTGCAAAAGTAATTTCAAAGACAACTCTTCCCGCCCCAAAACATTCCAGCACGTAACATTTTCCAGATGGCGTTCCGCGCCGCATCTGAATAAAGCAAACATAAGACTTTTGCAGAGGTTACTAGAGTAAACCAAACAAAATCTTTTGTACATATAACTGTAATTGTGTAATGCTCTAAGTAATATGCCCTAAAATATTTTATAGACAGATAACTATATTAATTAGCTGTCCAGAGATGGCAGCACAAGAGAGTAAACTAAGTCAAAATTTTAAATCCTCAGTTTATTGTATTCAGAAAGCAATTAAAATTACAACATTAAAAACCTACTTAACAGTAATAATACTGATAAGATAAAACCAGAGGAAAAGTCAGGCATTTGCAAGATTAAGTGTAAAGACTGTGAAATAATTTACATAGGGAGAACAAAAAGAAACATAGGCACTAGAAAGAAAGAACAATTCAGGCACTTAAGATACAAAAATATTGATAAGTCTGCAATAATAGCTCATTTCTGGTTTGAAAATCATGAAATTGAACATAGCACAGAATTAGTAAAATACGTACAAAAACATAGTGAACTCGTCATATGGGAGAGAATATACATAGAAAAGCATAAAAACCTACTAAGGAACTTTGAAATCCCGCCAGAAGAGAATCCCACATTTAAGTTCATCACTAAATCAACAGATGGCAGCAGCAACTCCAGAATTACCCACACCCACCACACCACTGGATCAAGCTTTAGTCGCATAAGAGCAGAAGATGCAAACGATGATTTGCGAAACATGTCCTCAAAATAGGTACGAAAGTGAAGCAGATGTGTAATAAATACAACTCCTCTAAAAATTAATAATTATTTCGCTTCACTGTGGTGTTCCAATACAGTTAAATCTCGACAAATAATTGTGTTAATCAATTGTTCAACATACAGTATTATGTACAGGCACAATTTGCCACAAGATTGATAAATTTCTAGAATTCCTATTTTTGCTATAACTTAGATTGGTTGGTAAATAATCTCAAATTGTGTAAAATGCTACCAGTTCTATGCGTTGTATTTTAATTTGACATAGTCCTAGGAAATACGCAATAACAAGTTAAAATTCAAGTAATCCAGGTATTGTGACGATAATGTTCATACAGAATATAAGATTACACTAGCAGTTGTTTATATAACACTGTTATACATTGGTTTAGAAAATATAGATATGAGGTCACAAATTACTACGTTCAACCATAAACATCTGGCATAGAGGGTTCAAAAATTTTGAAAATGATCTTGATTATTTTATTCCCATTGTTTTGAATAAATGTTCTTTGTCTTTAGTACTTGAGTGATATAATTTTTGCAAGATTTAGTTTTTATTAATTGTTGGAGTTATTTTCTTCACGTTAAAATTTTGCTGATAAGTGTATACTTGCTGATTTTGTTAGAATACGTTTATATTTAAGGATAATTTAGAACTTGTTATACATCACACTCTAAACTAGAATTTGGAGTGGCCATATATCATTATTGTTGCTGATCACCCACGAAGCTTTGATTAGTAATGCTCGCTGTGAAAGCTTCAAGTCTTACATTTTACAATTTTTAATTAGTTCTCAAACAATTTAACACTTGCAATTAAATGTCTTAAGAATTTCTAATAACATGGTTATTAAAATTATTATCAAAGTTCAGTGCACTAAAGCCGTGAATAATTTTTAATAAAATATCTAAAATAACATTTTTTCGGGGTTGAGTAATTAGTGTGTGCAAGATACATTAATTCGCAGACATAAGAATATATATTATAGCAAACTTTGATTTAGTTGTATTCCTGATCGCTAGGAGGTACAATTGCTCACCGGCTGTGTGTTGCTGGCAATAGATGGCTCTACATGCAATATATGTTACAGTGGTAGAAGATTGTAGTTTGTAGTAAGTTTTGTGACACAGTGTAACTGTGCTTTTGAAGTACAGTTTAGACTTGAGCTTTTATTTAACTCGAGAAAATAAGAAGTTGCAATAATGTACGTTTACATAATACTGGAAGTGCAAATATTTGTTTTTGAGAATAGAAGCCTGCTAAATTGAATACATATTTGTGCTTCTCACAAATTTGTTTTATATTGTTATTGTACTTCTGATACAATGATAATTGTTTTGGAACTTACAACCACTCAAAATGATCATAAGGTTTGAAATCGTTTCTTTCTAATGTCACATTTGGCATAGGATGTCACGTAGGCTTAAGAAATTGAACAGATCATTTTAAAGCTTAGTAGTTTAGTGAGACCTATATACCTTTAAGTGTTACATTTATTTCACAGTGTGAGAGTACGCCAGAGTTTTTACTTCTGTGACGTTAGAACTGAAATTAAAATGTAATGATATTTGAAAGTCGGGAATTAATATATTCCAAGGAGATGAACGTATAAAAATGCTAACTTATTCAGAATTATTGCAGTAGATAACCAGCAGCATGAGAAGGTTCTGGAAAGTAAATGGACGTCTGTTGTCAGAAAGCAGATCTTTGCATTGTGAGAAAGTCTTTTCTACATCCGCTGATATAATTGGAGCATACTTGAACTACGCTAAATCACTGACAGTCAGATGTTCATTGTAGAAAGTAGGAAACGTTTAACTTGATAAACGTAAGACAAACCTTTGTGTCAAAGCTTTTATCAATAACACTTTCCAGTTCCAACTTCTCTCCCTACACTTCTCAAGTCAGATATAACTAGAGTTAGAAAGCTTTCAGGAGTTCACCTTTCTCCTGTACACGTGTGATTTCTTGTAGTATCAGTTTCACTACATGTAAACAGTATTTTATCCACATCAAGCCCAGTAGCATCGTCAGTATTCCATGTTTTAACACGTGTAAAACATCACAATAGTTTATCTTGGTGACATATCGGGTAATAAGTGGCAATCATGGACATGCGGAACAGTTTACGAGAGGTAGCCTTGACAGAAATTTCACACAAGGCAGTCCACTTCAGGAAATGTGCTCTAACTTCCCCTGCCACCCTATGAGTAGCTGCTTTCACATTGTTTGTAGCTGCATCAGTCGCAAAAAGTAAGACGATATCATTTCTGGTTGCCTCAGAACATAAAAAACATCCATGCTCAAATAGTCTACAAATTGTAGAATAGTCATAGGTCCCAATGCCTCACTTGTACACTTCTCCTGGTATGTGGGTCTCCATTGTACATCAATATATGTAGTGAGGTATCTATAACTTTGTTTTGTACTCAGGTTTTGGGGTACCGTCACATGGTTGCTCTCAAATGAAACACAGAGATTATAGCAATTATTATCAAGGTTTTGACTGTCCATAAATATTTTTATGTACAATTTTATCCTGAGTTTTGCACTTTCAGTCTTTAACATAAATGTATTTACTTTTTTCGATTTCAACCATGTTTCTATTATTGATATTTTTCTAGATTTAGGATCTGTTATGATGTGATGACTTGGATATTTTGACCAGTATAAAAGGTAAATATGCTATTGAGAAAAGTTTAAGTATTTGAAAATGTTTAATAAAATCAAAATGTCTAGATATCTGTGTTCCTTCAACACGATTATACATCAGTTATACAGACAGCATTTAAATTACATATTTGCTTCTTCTCTATCTACTAAGTTAGCATATTTACATACTGAACATGGATTTGCACTAGCATTTGTTTATATGACACTATATATATTGATTTATGAAGTATAGAAATGACATGACCAACACTAATGACAATTGAAAGATACAACATTTAATCAACCTCATTTTAACGTCAGGGATGTAGTGTTTTCAAATTTTGAATGGCATTTCTATTTTTTGTCCCAAAGTTTTCAAATAACCTGTTACGCCTCAATTTCTGACTGACATAATTTGTCTACGAATACCTCATTTTACTTTATTGTTCACGTTTCTTATAAAACGTAGTACAACTTACAGATAATCTACCACTGTATTACGTACTACGGGTAGAGCCACCTGTAGACGTCAGTAGCAATCGAGTAGATTACACCACCTAGAGTGCAAGCAATACAATTAAAAGAAGGGTTTTTTATGTCTATGGTGGTAAATTAATATATTATATACACATTACCTTCTCAACCCATTGTACTATATGACGTTATTCTTTTAAAATAAGACCTGAAACTTTCCTGGCGACGAATATCTTCAAGTTCTTGTTCTCCTCCAGTTACTGGGAGCGGAGAGTTAAGGTGGCGTTGGCCGTTTCCTCCGAGAGAAGTACGCTTAATCGTGATGCTGTATTTCAGTTCAGCTCCTCTTGGAAACCGACCTTAAAATGGAAATACGTCGACTTAAGGAGTACAGATTCTATACAGATTGATAATAAAGTTAAGTAGTTAGGTTTCTTTGTCCTAATTTATTTTCTATACTCACGCCATCTCTTGACCTGGCATTTAATTTACTGAAAATAGTGTTTTGTTCAGTAATGATAATATTGATAGTCTTTGTTTATATTTGTGTTATATCCAGTCATATATTTGTGGTTATAACGTTTTATAAATATCCTGATGATGGAAGAGATGTACACTCCCGAAACGTCAATTTGTAATCGCCTTTTCACCTGACTTGTACATTATTCTTCTGTCTACCCCAAAGTCCTCTTTGGCTTAATTTCTTACTTATATAATCTGTGAGCAAATAGTTTATTTTATTTCACTTTATTTATTTTTGTTTTTACTATGGAGCTTAAGCCTATAGGTTTACACATACAAGAGGATCTCGATAGCAACTTGCTTATTTAACAGAAAACTCCCAGACAGACTGACATTTGTCCCCATAAGCTAATTCTCAAACTTATCTTCGGATATTGAGTTACAAGTTACTGAGTTACAAGATATTGAGTTACAGTGGCAAGTTACAATTTTGTGGGCTTCACAGTTAAGCACAATTAGATAAATCAAATTTAATTTTTCATCACATAAATGACGTACAAACTAAATTTGCCACAAGAGTGATTAAGTTGTAAACTTGCTATTTTTGGTATAAACTTGATTGTTTGATAACCTGAAAGTGTGTGACACGGTTGTACTCTATTTGTATTTAATTCCAGGAAATACACAGTGGCAAGTTGTAGTTCAATTATTCCAGTTATATAGAGGATAATATTCATACAGAACGATTGTTTACAGCGGCATTTGTTTATATAACTCTGTTTTATATTGATTTAGAAAATATAGATATGAGATGTCCAATTACTACACAGAAGTTTCAAGCCTAACGAGATGGCAATAATTTACCAAAACACCTACATAAAGAATCTTTGATACAATTTGGGAATGACATCTCCACCTATTTTGTCTCATACTTTTGAAATACGCTTCGTTGGTTTGATACCTGAGTGATACAATTTGTGCGAGAATCGCTCCGTTTTATTTTTCTTTACTATTCATTTTTGTTTTAACATGAAACTTATGGCCCTAAGTTTATATTTGTCCTGGTCATCTTAGAATACGTTTATGTTTAGAGATACTGTATGGAAAGTGAACTACTTTAATATTTCTAGCAACACAGTGAAAAGTGAAGGAGTATCAAATGTGGAATACAAACAAACAGATGAAAAAGTACCATCTGTCACTGATGTTTCTGTCCTACTTTGATTGTCATATAAACAATGTTAGAAGCAAGGTGATGATGAGTAGTGCCTTCTGTATCTAACGATTAAGGGTCAACTTACACTTCTGGAGTACAGGAGTCCACTGAAGTGAACACTGGAGAAGTATCTGGACATAAAGTATCATGTGTATGTCTGAGATCTACCCAGGAAACGTTCCGTGGCCGGGAACAACAGCTGCTACGCTTTGCTTACTGCACCACTACAGTGACTAACATATACTACACAAACAATGGAAATGCGGGTTAAAGCAAATAATTTATGTTATCTTAGTTTATTAAGCAATTGACGATTTACAAGATATTCGTTGTTTTCTTTTACAATTTTAGTGATTTTATATCTTGATATGATAATCTCCATTTTTGTGTTTCTTGTGATCTCATTTTAATTTTGAACTCCAAACACAACTTTCTAGATTTTAAACATCACTTCAGACATACTCAAGTATATACAAAATTTTTTAAAGAAACTACATTTGTAAATGTTTATCTCGAGCTTGTGGTACACATAATAGTCCTATGTAGTAGAGTGGATTGAAGAAGTGTGTGTTTGTAGTTTGTTTATAGTAGTTTGCTATAATATGTTCATTTACCGGCATAAACATATATAATATAGCAAAGGTTATTTTAATTGGCTTGCTGCCCACTAGGAGGTACAACCTTTTATCGATTGTATATTGCTCTACATAGATGGCACCGCCTGTAAAATAGGATACACTGGAAGAAGATTCTAACCTTTTGTACGTTCCATAATAGATTTTAATTTCACTCTTTAGATTTGGTGTAGACTTGCCTTGTGCTTTTACCTTGTGTAGATGTACAGCTACAACAATGTGTATTAACACAATACTGGAAGTAAAGATCTATATGATCTGTGAGGCTTGCAGGTACTGCCAAGTGAGAAAGAAGCTCTCGAATCCGTGTCAAGGTTCCTGAAAGCTGCATTTGGAGCGCTGCATGTACTCTAACAACCGGATGCTAATAATATTTAATATCGCTAACGCAATTACTTTGGATTCTGTTTTGCATATGACTATAAAAAAATAACATTTGTTTAGTTATTCATATTTATTGTATTGTCTTACTGCATATGAAGTCATTTCCGTAATATTGCTGGCCTATTTTATTTCTTATTTGAGCTCAATGTACGATGTGAATATGTCACTACTACGTTGGCTAAGCTATACAATTTGAACGAAATTTTAATGCTACAAATTTCAATTGATGTTTTAATGGTATCGAAGTCATGCGAAATTAAGTCTGAATACAATGTTCATCGATTTGTGAAATAGTAAAGATTTGAAAGGTCTTCGAGGACGTATTAGCAGCAAGAAGGAAGGGAAGGTATTTTCATAAAGACCTAGTGCTAAGTAAGTTTTAACATGTAGCTAAATTTCGAAAATTAATATCATGACATAATCTGAGTTGTGCCTTCATACATATTCATGTATAGTTAAATTCTTTAGATTAATGTAGCACTTTATAATACATATATATGAAGGTTGTTGCAGATACAAAAGTATTGGTTTCATCTGATTACTTTATTATTGCAGTAACAACGTTCTTTTTTCTTTCAGCGGTCGTGACCTCAACCTCCCAGGAATAGGATGACAGAAATTGAAAGGGCAGAATTACTCATAATTGTGTATGTTTCTTGTTTTGGTGATGTGCAGTGATCTCCAGGAATCTTATTAACATATCACAAAGCTTTCTTTCTCATATATATAGCAATTTAATGTGCCATATCAAATATTTCTTAAAGTTTCAATTTCATTTCCTATCAGTGGAAAATTTATCCAAACATTTGAGGACTATTGTGACCAGCTTGTTCTAAATTTTCAGGAAAAGTGAAGTTATATGATGCAGTTGATTGGGTATATTAGTTTGTTTTGTGTTAGTAGTTTTAAGTTTAAAATGTTTGAGTCATATATAAGTCCATATCAGTTAATTATTTTTCAGTTCAAATTAATACAAAATTAGCTTTCCTAAATTATATATATTTTGTAACTTTCATTGATTTCCATGTGTTTATATAAAACAACTCTAAGCCAAAATGAAACACTATGGATATCATTATGTGATTTCTTCAGTATTTAAGCTTTGTACATTTATGGTGTAGATATCCTCCCCTGAACAGGATTTAGACATTGTATTTGTTTTGTTTAGGGGGTGGTTAATTTAGTCCATATAATTAGCTCTAATCAAAAACAGAAGTACATAAACAGTTGCTTATTAATTTCGTTGACACATCTCTTTGCATGTTGTCACAAGTCTTTAACCCTCATACTTTTTGTATTAACTTGTATGCAACAAACTTATATAAATGTCCATTTCAGTACATTGAGCTTGTCCTGGTTGAGTAATCAAAAATAGTGCATTGGGTTTTGGCAACGTTTTGTGGCAACATTTATTTTTGTTTTGGGAACATAAATGAAAATCTTTGGGCGATATTTTTGGATATGAATTTTATAAAGTTGTTCTTTAAATTACAGTGATCAGTATTTCCAAGAATTAGGTTCTCTTAACCTTACTCATTAGTGTATATCTACATCATTGATAAAGAATGTCACAGCTTTAAGCATCAATTAAAAATATCATCTGTAATTCCATAAACCCAATTCGTTCTATCTTGTTTAATACAGTAATCACTATGTAATGTTATTGTACACACTACAACAAATGATGCACCTGAATAACCATCTTAGAAGAGATCTGGTGGGATTAGAATTGATTTGAGAAAGCTTTACAAGGTTTTAAGTATAATTGTGCAATATAAGAAATGATTAAAGTGTCATTATGTCATCATCATCTTTATATGCCACTGTTAGTTTTATTTCTAGTATTCTACTTATTCTTAAAACTTAAACATTGTCAGCTGCAGCTAGAACCTAAGAGCATAGCATGGCTTCATGTGAAATTAGTAAAGCTTTACAATAAATAATAGTTCATTAATCATCTGCCTTGTTAACAAATGAGGACTAACACTTAGGTCTTCTGCAATATAGGGTTACCATGTTTTATGAATGATCTTGAGTACACTTGACATTAAAGGCACATAGTGTTGAGCACCTCATGTATTCCAACACAATTTGTGCAAATGGATTTAGAAAAATGACAAGTGAAAGTGACATTTGCATAGCATTGATGTGTTATTCTTTGGTACATCTGTTCTCAACATTTACTTGCCACCGTTTATGAGTAATATTAGTACATAATTTCTGTTATGCTAACAATTTTAGGAGTGATATAACCTTACACGTGACAAGAAATTCACACTGTTAAACATCCTCTCATTGTTCTAAGTTGGAACGAAAACCTCAGGCTTTGTCATGAAAAAAAGATGCTTAACCTAATATATGAGCCATCCGTTACATGCAGTGATGCTAAGCCACATAATAATTTTGAAAATTAGAGAAAACTGCACATTATTTTCTATATAAATCACTTTTTTTTTCTTTGTAGTGAACACATAAGGGAATTATGAACTGTCAAAACAAATAATGGTTAGGTGTGTGGGCAATTAAATTACACTACTAAATTACTTTCGGTTAAGTACTCAAACATACAGTTCCATCACTTTCACTGCATAACTAAAACTACAAACAGCATTAATAATTCAAAGTATAATCTTTCACTGAGCTATTTATGTGACACACATTCAGTTGTATGTCATGGCCTGCGAAGTTTACACTATGCAGAGTGCTCCATTTGCCATCTTAGTCAGAAATTACATTGCTTAAAGTCTTACCAATTTAAAGTAAGCCATTTACCCAAACAAATGCTGTGCACATTAAGCAAGTTATACTTCACAGTCAGATGACTACATCAAATGTTCTCTTATTGGAATATACATTATGCATTAAGTTTTATTTTTGAAACTGCACATTTTCGTGTTCTTGAGCATTCATTACTGCACTTATGCATGCCATTGAGGCATTTAAAAATTCAACAATGTAATATTCTTGTGTTGCAGAGACAAAGTTAAGCTTAGGACAACTTTAAATAAATGATACAGCTTTAATGTAATTATTATTGTTCATAATAATTTATTCTGCTCTTTTGAATGGTAATTCAACCAAATTGATCAGAGGTAACTAAACATAGTGCTATTTATGAGTTGTATGGTTTCAGTTGGTGACACTGACTCATGTACTAATTTGACATTATTAATGACATATGAATAAATCACAAATTTCAGCTTTTTCTCTGAATACACTTTTGTATACTTGTGCTGAAGATAATGTATGTACTATGGAGCTTTTCAAATTATTATTAAAGGAGCTGCTTTGCTCGCATTTTAAAGATATAGTGATATTTTTGTTCATAGTTTTCTCAGGTCTAATGCTGGGTAGGTAGTTACACATCCCGAATTTCTTGTGCCTCCATTTCATCTCCATTATCATTTCATACCATCTGTCCTCTGTGATGATGTAGGTTTTTGAAAGCAATCGCGACACTTTGATAGGAAGCACCGACAGACTTTGTCACGTGAAGTCTGTGCGGCCTGTAGGTTCATCGTTTTGTTTTATGAGGCGCTTTTAAATACAACTCTAAGTATATTTCAATAGCATTAGAAATATTATTTTACGTAGATTGGTATTTAGTGATGACTAATAGGAAGTTCTTCAGGAATTTCAAGTTATTATCAATAATGTGTGGACTGAATACTTTCTCTACTTAAGCTAACAGTTCACGCGGTGTAGGCCAGGGTGCGTCTGAGTGGAGGGGGGAAGCAGGGCCTACGTGTGACTGTACCGATCTTAGTTCTTTGATTCGCTATTCTCTCTTATTGTAATGAAAATTATTACTTGGAGCTTTCCCCGCTTTGTATGTCACGCCTCACCATTGGTTTTGAGGGTCACCAAACAGAAATGAAGAGACACGTGCGTATTTGTATGAGCGAGCACAACATAACTAAACCTCAATACACTGTTAAACATTGAGCTGGGTATCAAAATGACAAGGAAATCTCTATAAACGTAAATATTTACGTAATTTTTATTTACTAAAATGGCCAATGATTTTGTTTAAATTGCCAATTGTTTAAGATCTTTTAAGTGCAAGGGACCACTCACATAATTGTTGTTTTGCGAGTTAATGTAGCAGTGTTCACGGAAAAGAATTCTTCTTTGGAAGAAATATCAAGTTACTCAGAACTGCATGTACCTACCTCAGATATATTCTAAACTGCAACCAAAAGACGTGAACCTCGTGTATTATAATTAGTTTTGTTGCTTCATTCTAAATACCAGATTTTCTAAAGTTATTACCGAGCGCGATAGTGGTATCGTATGTGTCCCGCATTTGGATGGTCGGAGTTTGTGACCATAGATTTTCCGGGCTACCAAGTGAGTGTTAGCAAGAATATTTATCTAACATCATTCGTTTCATTCTCTAAATGCAATCTTTCCAGGTATCGAAGCCGCCACTACAGTCACAGAACAAGTCTAGTTTTTATTTGACTTTCCTCATTTGAGTTTTGCTGAATATCTGTGCTTTAGATACAAGGGATCTCAAAAATATATATTTCCATAACATAATCAATAATAAATTTGGGATAGAATGCAATTCCCCCTCTACCTACTATGTACGTGGTACACAAACTATTTTAACACTAAGCAAAGCACGAGGAAGTAAACCTACACAAACCTGCATTTGTAATGTCCCGCGCGTTACCTGAATAGATGCCACAACAGTGACACACAGTGGATGTCTCACGAAACACGAAGTACGTGTATTACGCTGCAGATGACGCGCAAGTAGAAATTGCTAAAGCAGTTTTAAAGATAACCCCTCCCATCCCAAAATACTCCTGCACGGAACATTTTCCAGATGGCGCTCTGTGCAACATTTGAATAAAGCAAAAATAAGACTGTCGCAGAGGTTATTAGAGTAAACCAAACAAAACTTTTTGTATATATAAATGTAATTGTGTTATACTGTATGTAATATGTCCTAAAATATTTCATAGAGAGATAACTATATTAATTAGCTGTCCAGAGATGGCAGCACAAGGAAGTAAACTAAGTCAAATTTTTAAACTTTGAGTTTATTGTTTTAAGAAAGCAATGGTTTTAAATTTACTGTTGATTAGGAGCAAAAGTGTTTGATATTGTATACCTTGGAACTGGACGCAGAAATAATAAGTTTTAATTGAGCAATTAAGAGAACGCTTAAGCACTGTCATTCACATTGGAGTGATTTCTGCTACTAACATCGCCTAGTGTCTCAAACGTCCGGCAGGCAACCAAGGTGCTCCAGATCCTCCGTGTCTCTCTCCCAGCTGGGTCTTATACCCTACAGAACACCAGGAGCTGTCTGAAGCTGTTCCTGACCAAGAAAGAAGACAGCCTGCCCACCATGAACAAGCTGAAGGACGCCGGGGTCGAGAGTTACAGCTTTACCCCCAGGAGCGACCAGCCCCTCCGCTACATCATCAAGCGCCTCCCAGAGGACTTGGAGACCGAGCTCATCAAAGAAGATCTGGAAGCGAAGGGGTACACCGGCGTCCATGTCCGGCAACTGATCTCCCGCGGCAGGCCTCTGCCAATGTACCAGGTGACCCTGGACAGGACCACAACAAATCAAAAACTACTACAGGCTCGCGAGGTATGTCACATTCTTGTCACCGTGGAGGTTCTCAAAACGAACCATAACATCACGCAGTGCTTCAACTGCCAACAGTTGGGGCACACATATAAAATGTGCCACATGACCTCCCGATGTGTCCTCTGCGGTGGCCTCCACCGCTTAGCTGACTGCCCGAAAAAGGCCACGCAGGACGTTGTACCCCACTGTGCAAACTGTGGGGAGACGCATCCTGCCAGCTACAGAGGTTGCGAGACGTTCCGTAACGAACGCCACCGCCGCCAACTGGCAGCCATAGCCAGGGCACCCCCAAGTGCGCAACCAAGACCAATTGCCAACCCGGCTCTGGTTAGAGATGGCGTCTCTTTCGCAGGCGCCATGACGGGACAAAGCGCACCAGTGCTGCCACCTGCTGGCGAACCCTCAACAACTCCCCCCTCCCAGGCGCCACCTGGTGAACTAGGAGGCCTCAAAGGGCTCTTTACTCTGTTTAAAGAGCTCAACTTACATAAACTTGCTCCGAAGGTACAGCCTTTTATCGCAAGATTTAAGAGCTGCACCAGCACTTGGGAGAAGCTAGAAGCCCTCATATGGCTTCTGTCGGACATCTTCGAGTAAATGGCTCAACTAAGGGGAGGCACATCTCTAACTCGCGGGCTCCTGTGGAATGCCGACGGCATCTACAGGTAGCAGCACGAACTTGAAAGCTACCTGCGGCGTAACAAAATTGACGTCGCATTCATTTGTGAAACAAAATTAAAGCAGGAGCACACTTTCAAGCTCAGGGGTTACCAAATATTTCGAACTGATAGAATAGGCAGACAGGGAGGAGGAACAGCTATTTTACTAAAAAACAAAGTTGCTCATGCTCCTGTTACGCTGCCACCATTGGCAGCGTTAGAGTGCACAGCTCTTAAAACACGATTAAATAACAAAACGGTGATGCTGGTGGCCCTCTATCGGCCCCCAAACTCCCCCGACTGTAAACGCGACCTCGAGCAAATCCTCACTTTAGAGGAGCATGTTATAATAGCAGGAGACTTCAACGCTCGACACCCCTGGTGGTATTCACGTCGAGCAAACGCGGCTGGAAATCTCCTCGTAGACCTTATAACAGAAAATGACGATCTCGAGGTGTACTTCCCCCCCGAACCCACCTTTTGGCACAAGTCAGGGCACTTCGAACCTGAAATCTTGGACTTCGTCATTACAAAAAATGCGACATTACCAAACAACTTCACTGTGTATCACAGCCTAGACTCCGACCATCTTCCAGTGCACTTTGATATAAGTAGCGCCATCACGGCCGGGCTGACCGGCCCTCTGAGGCGCGCAGAAACAAACTGGAGCAAGTTTACCCTTGAAATGCACGGGATGGCTCAGCCTAGGCTGTCATACTACAGCGAGGCGGACATCGACGTCGCCATTGAAAACTACACCGCCTCGCTGCACACGGCCAAAAGAAATTCCACCAGCTACACCACAAGCCCGCCTAGTTTTTGCACGTACCCTGAGGTGGAGCAGCTCATTGCCAGGAGGCGACGCTTGACGAGACTTTGGCGGCTTACCCGCCAGCCTGAGTACAAAGTGCTAGCAAAATGGCTACGCAACGGCATTCGGCAACAAATTAAATTAAACAAAATTGAGCAGTGGGAGCAGAAAATGTTAAATACCACACATTCGGACAATTTTTTATGGAAATTATTAAAGGCATTTAAAGTCCCCTCGAGCGCTAAATCAGGCACTGAGGCGCTACACACTCACCTCGGCCTGCACTTCTCCTCTGAGGAGAAAGCCGAGGTCTTTGCAGACTGTCTGGAAACAAGATTTACAGAAAACCCAGCGACGAACCCCGAGTTAGAACGGGATGTCCAGACCTGGGTACAAAACTGGGTGGCACAGAGGCATGAGCAACACTTGCCCCTCACAACGCCGCAGGAAGTGTACAAGCTCATTAGGAAGCTACCTAATGGGAAAGCCGCCGGCCCGGACAGGGTGACAAATGAGGAACTCAAGCATCTCCCGAGAAAAGCGCTGGTGCAACTTACAAAAATTTTCAACGCTTGTTTGCAGCAAAATTATTTCCCTGACACTTGGAAACGAGCCAAGGTAATAATGCTCCCTAAGCATGGGAAAAGCACCAGGCAACCTCAAAATTACCGCCCCATTAGTCTCCTGTCCACTATTGGTAAATTGCTCGAGAAAATAATTCTATTTCGACTCCAAAAACAAATTGCGACGCTTGACATTTCAAATTCACAATTTGGCTTTAGAAAAGGGCACTCAACAGACCTTCAACTTTTAAGACTAGTAGATGACGTCACCGAGCAATTTAACAATGGGGCTTCAACGTTGGCGCTATTTTTGGACGTAGAAGCCGGATTTCATCGGTGCTGGCACAACGGCCTGATTTACAAGCTGCACCGAGAGTTTCCCGGCCTCCAAAATTCACTGCCCTTGCTGCATAATTTTTTAAAAAACAGGCGCTTCTACGTCCAAGTGGGTCGCTCCTCCTCAAAGGAGAGAGTGATGCAGGCTGGCGTACCACAAGGGGCTATTATGTCACCTTTCCTGTATATACTCTTCACCAGCGACTTCCCTGTGGACGCCAGATGCAAAGTTGCAATGTATGCTGACGACACTGCAATATACAACCATCATAAAAATCCTCGTTATGGACTTTTAGAGACGCAGCGGTACATTGACCGCTTCCTTTCATGGCTTCATGACTGGAAAATCAAAATTAATGCGAACAAATGCCAGCTTATACATTTTACAAAGCGGCGCCCTTTGGCAATGGACCTAACGGTCGATGGTCAAATATTGCATTGTCGTCAGCAGGTCAAGTACCTCGGCGTGACGTTGACACGCACGATGCATTGGACCACCCACCTAAGAGATAGCGCCAATAAAGGGCGGCAGCGATTAAAGATGTGCGCCTCCATATTTAGGAGCAAACAGCTAAAGCTGCGCTCGAAGATCATCCTATATAGATCCTTTATTTTATCCGTGGTCCTGTACGCCTGCGTGGTCTGGGCCAACGCCTCCAAAACCACCCTAAAGTATCTCCAAACCCTACAAAACTTATTCCTACGCAAAATCCTGTCTGCTCCTATCCGAACAACAACTGCCACCATTCACCAAGAAACCCACGTCCCTTATATCTACGAGGCCATCAACAAACGTGCCTCTTCCATCTGGGCGCGCATCCGACACCATCAAAACCCCACCATACACAATATTGGGAAAGGCGAACCCAAGCACCGAAAACACGCCAGAATCAAAGCATATTGAAGAAAAACAAAAATAAAAAAACAACGACTGCAAAATTATGCGCGCCCAGCCCTTCCTGGCTCAGGCCACGTTCCCCGGCAGAGGCCGCCATCATCGGCAGCCCAGGAGTCAGCTACCTGCTGCCGCACAGCCTAACTGCGAACATTGTAAATATTGTACATAACCAAGTCTGTACAGTGTAGTGCGTATGATATTGGGACGTACGTGGTATGCCCAGGTGTGTGTGTGTGTGTTTGTGTGTGCGTGCGTGCGCAAGATAAGCGCAGTGTAAATATGTAAATATAAAAACAAGAAAAAGAAAGACAGAGACAAATAACGTGATAAAACTGGTTCTCGGCGGCCTCAGAACAGGTCGCTGTATGGGTTTTAGAAGAACCCCAAAGACAATAAAGAGGCCATTCCCAGAATTATAAACCCATGTAAATTTAGAGCCTGTAAGCCGGGTCCAATGTACCGGCACCAGGCAAATAAGTTACAAATAAAAAGCCTTAAGCCTTAACGTCTATCTTCGTATATCTACGCTATGCTTTTATTTTACCTTGAAATTTTGTAAACGGCTTGCAACTAGCAGAGTCCCTTGTTTATGTAAGTTCAGGTCAGGGCCAGATAACTCAGATAGGAAACCATGACACACATTAAGGTTCGCGAAACACCCGGGGTCTAAAGATACAGTTTTGAGCGCTGCTCGTCAATTTTAAATGATGTGGCTGCGAAGAGATGTCTCTGTTTACCGGCTGTATCACGGCTCAGTGTCATAAACTGTCAATTATTACAGGAGCGTGCCAATATAATAAAATGTACTAAAATACCCAATGAATACATAAAAACAGTGACTGAAGTATTCTAAAATCCTTAAAATTCAACCAATACAGATTGAAATTCCGAAATTATGTGTTTTATTAGCAGTCTGTTCTGTGTATATGTTGGTTACCCTGATGGGATTGTATTTCAGTCACGTGAGGTTTTCGTGGAATGAGAGAAATAATATGGCGACTATATCGGAAACGTAAGCAGGGTGTACAAGTATCTTGTGAAAAAAAAGTGTGTTGTGCTTAGCTGCCCAGTTACAGGTAGAAATAAGGAAACTAAACTTTTTCGTTTCCCAATAAATCCGGAAAGGTAAGATACGTTTCAGAACAGGAATAAATAAGCATTAATTTAGAATAATGCTGTACAGTTATTTTGCCACGTGAATTGTAAACTGTATTCTAAATAAATTTCAGCGCTGGTTACTGATTTAATAATGCAGATAAAGTAATGCCTTGCAAAAATTAGCAAATGAAACTCCTACATATAGGTTTAGATGTAAAATTTGGGTATCTGAACTATAATCATACTTTCATACTAGCTCATGATATTTTTTAAGATTTGTTACGCAACGGTTGTTTGGTTGTGTTGTAAGGGCTTGAATAAATTAAACATAATAAAATGTGGTGTAAGCCCATGTCAGTACATTGGTAATTGATTATTTTTGGTAATTGGTAATTAATGAAAATATCATCTGCATACATAACAGTTTCAGCCATGGGAACCATAGCTAATTTTTATTACACATTAGTTGCATCATTGTATTATATTTGCTGCGCTGGAAAATCACCTGCATACCTAGTATTGGGGTCGTACACCACAAATTTTGTTGTAAAGATGTTAATTTGAGTATGCGATACGGTCAAGATGTTTTGTGTAGAATCAATTTCATCAGTTTGTGGTAAAGTGCAGTATGCATGTACATGATAAGAGATTTTGAGAACTGTTATATTGATTCACAATTATTTTATGGAGTTGTATGTATATTCTTTATCTTCAGGCAATCACACAAGTAAGGGTTCATTAAATTGCCAATGACATAAATTTAAGATATGTTTGTGGTTTATTTCACCACAGATATATGTGTTACAAAGAACAGAACTAGATTGTATAGTGCAGGAATGTCTAAGATGCACTGAGAGGAGTCATGGTAAAATGTGTGTAGACCTGTGGTGTAGACCTTTTTATTTTTAAATTAGTACTGGAGTATTCATTCCAAATTGTAATATACATATATTTCAATGAAAATTATTCTGACATTTTGTTCTAAAGTGAAGCAGAAAAATAAGTTTAAGGTTTTTTTTTTGTATGTTGGCTTTCAATGTGCCATTAGTGATTGCAAATTATTATAAAATGTATTGATATTACTTTCATTTCATTAATGCAATGTATTACAGTCTAGTAGATCCATTTCTCAGGAGACAATCCATGATTATTTTAGTGAGTGGCCTGCTTCCAATTTTCTTGGAAGTTTTTACTCCCTTAACACAAATTTAAAGCTTCCCTTTTAAATACAAAACACTTAAACTAATTATATCTCTACACATTGTACATTGATCAGATATTGCCGCTTCATATCAGAATAATTGATTTTGCTCTTATTCATATGTTTGCACTATTGGAATGTTATCTACTCTGCACTGGTGAGTGAGCGAGTGAATGAGTGTGCCCATGTGTGGTGTTAATGCAAGCACAGTTGTAATTTATAAATGAAAACAAAGTGGTATGTGAAGTTGTAATCTGTCATACATTTAGAAGTAGAATGCCTGTGGTGGAAAACTGAATTTAGAGCAGATAATTGATATCCTATATACAAACGTTGTATGCATTTTAAAGCTTGTGTGCATCTAATTTCCGGTATGACAAATGGGCACGTTTTTCAAGAAACCCTGACCTCCTGGCAAAGCAGCCGAAAATGTCGTTCATCTGCGGATGTCATTTTCAACCTGACCAGTTCAGAGATGAACTGCAACAACTTCTGAGGTATAGCGCTATGCCATCATTAAGACCTGGGCAAGCATCTCCAGGGCCTGTCTCAGCAACTATCCCTGACTCTGCTGAAGTAAGTAGTGCCAGTACTGATCATGTTGATGTTTATCCATCCTGCTCAAACTCTGCTACATCCACAATAAGACCTTCCTGTGCTCTCCGTCTTTTTGAACCCCAACTGTCTTCTGAGTCTGACTCAGATGTTTTGGCTACACCTTTAGATTACTCTGTCTCTGAAGATGTTCTTTCAGGTGTATCTGCAGCTAGTACACCTCTAAGTACATCTGAGTCAGAAAGGAGGAGTACGGTTTTAGCTGAAATTAATGTATCCAGGCAGAAGGAGTTGACTCCTAGGAAAAAATCACTTTTTTGCAGATTAACTTCCCTGCGTAAGAAATACTTCAATTTGAAGAAAAGGTATAATAAACAGACATTGACTTTGAAAGAGTTCAACAATAGATTAAAAGATACAGGGTTAAGAATGGCAGATCTCCTCTCAAAGTCCATGTCTGCATCTTCTGCCCAATTTTTGACTTCTGAGGTGAGAAATGCAAAGCGTTTGCCAAAAGGTCGAAGGTTGACAGAAGAAGGCAAGCTGCAAGCCCTTGTCCTTTACAAACGTTCCCCTAAGGGCTATAGTGCTCTTAGAGTACTATATCCTTTTCCTTCACAGAGTACATTGCGCTCCCTTTTATACCGCATTCCTTTCTTTCCCGGTATAAATGATCACATGTTCAGAGTTCTGCATGAGACTGCATCTCATTTCGATGAGCTCCATTGTATATGTTCCCTAATATTCAATGATATGTCCATTAGGGAACATATAGACTACAACTCTAAGTCAGATAGGATCATGGGCTATGAAGACAAGCGCACTGCAGGTGCTTCCAATGCGGTGGCAAACCATGCGCTTGTATTCATGGTCCAGGGCCTGCTTAAGAAATGGATGCAGCCAGTAGCATTCTACTTCAGCAGAGGTCCTGTGAAGGCTGAAGATCTGGTGGAGATCTTAAAAGAAGTGCTTGAAGCTTGTACAAATGCTGGATTGCATGTTGTGGCCACTGTCTGTGACATGGGCACCAACAATGTAAAGACAGTAAAAGCTTTGGGCAGTTCTTTTCAGAATCCAGTCTTTTCATACAGAGGACAAGAGGTGGTGACACTATTTGATCCACCCCACCTCTTGAAATGCACTCGAAACAGACTTCTGGAATCTGATGTGCTGCTGTATGAGGAGTTTGGAGGCAAACCTGTAGTCCCACTGATAGCATCATGGAAAGATATTGATGATGCTTTCATGGTTGATGAGCCTAGCCCCTCTAGGCTTCTGCATGCTATCACGCGACAGCATGTAGAACCTAAAGGTGCCTCAAAAATGAAGGTGAAATTGGCAGCGCAGGTCTTCAGCCATAAAATGGCAGGTGCCATTTACTCCCTTGTTGCCAAAGGTAAGCTCTAATTTTACAAATGGTTCTCCTAACTAATATTTAACAGTATAATCCAAATGCATAAAAGTATGCTAATAGTAAACCAGTGGAGATAAACGGGGGGTATTAACACATTATTTTTCTTAGGTCAAACACCAAGACCGTCTGCCGTTGGCACAGCAGCATTTTGTTCCTTTATGAACAAATTATTTGATAGCTGCAATGGGAGAGGAAAGGAGCCAGGAGGTCCAGGAAATCTAAGATGTGGTGTTGATGTCAGCCAAGAAAACTTGCACCTCCAGTTTTGGGAGGAGGCTGTTGCCAAAGTTGATAGTTTACAGTTTCTGAAAAGGTCTGCTAACAGTGGTGAACGTTCTGATTCCAGCAGCTTATGTCATAAGGTATACCGTCCACCATCTCAAGATGGCTGGATTGCCACCTTAAATGGTTTGCGGATTTTGTGGCATAAACTGAAGGAAAAGAACTTCGCCTTCCTTGAAACCAGAACCCTCAACCAGGATCCCATTGAGCACTTGTTTTTTTGCATTCGATCTTGCCGTGGATCAAATGACAACCCAACAGTGGTCCAGGTTCTTGCAGCCCTTAAGACAGCCATTGTCAACGGCATGGCTTTTAGGGATCTCAAGGGTTTAAACTGTGAATTGGAGGAAAACACTGGTGAGGTTTTAAATAATCTTCACAGCTTAGTTTTTGCCGAACCACAGTCTGTTGCAAATCAGGTTCCTAGCTCTGCTTTGCAACAGGATCCTCCAAGTCTCAGTTTAATGGCTGAGGTGGTTGAGTCCTACTCAAACGCAAAGGTTTCAGGATATATTGCCAGCAGGCTTCTTCGTCATAACCTCTGTAACAAATGTCGGATTGCACTCACAACAGACTCGATGGAGAGTAGGCACTTGGGTATATATTTCGAAGAGTATAACGAACAAAGTCCAGTTCTAACATATCCATCTGAGGATTTTTGTAGAGCTGTAACTCTTGGTAGTACTCTTGTGGAAGATATGCTCAGTACCAGTAGCCACTTGCCTGGTGTGAACCACCGTGCTACAGAAGTTATGCATGGAAACATAAACTTAGACTGGATTGGGGATGTATGTGTGGATCATGCATCAGCCATGAAAGATGGCATAATCAGCATCCTTGCCCAGCTGTGTATACACTGGTGGTGCAAGAGGCAAAACAGATTATTAGGCATCAGTACCTACCGTGGAAGTACTGCACGACGTCTTAGAGTGTTTCAACATCATTGATGCATATGTAAGTTTGACTTTCATTATTATTTGTGAGAGCATGTTTTGTGTGTACATTTGTGAAATATGCACTTTGAATATCATAGTAAGATTTCTTCAATATTTAAGCTTAATAAATTCATGCTGTACAGGTTTTACACATTGTAATTTCCTTTTGGTTCATTTAGTCCATATAATTAGCAGTCATCAAAAAGAGCAATACATTAACAGTTGCTTATTAGCTTTATACATATTTACTATCTCATTGCATATCATCAAAACACTTTAAACTTTAACTCTCAAGCATTTTGTAATTGTCATGTGTACAGCATACTTACAGAAATATTTTTCATCTTCAGTATTACTTTTTAATACTTTTCCTGGACTAAGTGATCTAAAATATATGAACTGGTAATGAATTTCTTATTTTTAAAGTAGGTATCTGCATTGTTTCCTTTTGTTTGTTTCAGGGAACAGAATCTATTTGCGATAGTGTGATACACTGTATCCACTTTGTGTATTACTTGTCTCATCGTGTCAATCTACCCCAAGTATGTGAACTTTCAGAAACATCAAAACTGTGGCTGTGATTTGATACAACATTCAGGGACTCCTGCGTGAAAGGTATCTAAACTTGGACGGTTAGGTGCTGATTAGCCAATGTGTGTAATCCGTAAATATGAAAGACAGCTTTCTCTTTGTTTGGCATTTTTCAAATACCTCAAAATAGAGTAATCTCTTACAACTAGTGATGTGAAGTGCTATGCTATTTCATTTCTTTTATTTGATTGACCGGTTTATCTTTTGGTAAAATAGCACTTGAAAATCCTACTACTCTAAAAGCATTGTACCTTATTGGTGCATAGATATGTTAAAAAGTGTCAGAAATGTAGACATACCTGAATTTGAGTGTTTATGTTATGATTTGTCACGTCATAACCTTTGGTTGTAAAGATTTCCTTAAATGTCAATGTGCTGTTTATATAAGTCAGAGCCATGATATTAATGAATACCAAGATAAAGTTTTGTAGAAACAACTTCTCAAATTGGAGTTCTCAGTATTTTATGTGTTTTACATGAGGGTGGTGATGAAGAAATATATACTGGAGTGTTAATTATGGTTTTGGTGTTGGTGGTTGTAATGAGGTAATGGTGACTAACACTAATTTCGTTATTACAAATGTTTAAACCTCTAGGTTATGCTTTATGCTAATTACAATTAAGTAATGATCTGCTTTCCATCCTTTCATTAGCTTTTTAATGAATGTGGTATTTTTCTTGGTGATATTTGTAGCAAGTTTGATTAGAAATACTATCAACTACAAATATTCAGTGCAAATGATACAGTTTAATGTGTTTCCTATCTTTCATAATAATTTATTCTGCACTTGTTAATGATAATTCAACGAAAGTGATTAGAACTATATAAAAATAGTGCCTTTTATGAAATTTATGTCATCAGTTATATACCCTGACTCATGTACTAATTTGTCAGGTTTTCCTACACTATTAAATGCCATATGAATCAATCCCAAATTACAAGTTTTTCTCTAAATATTCTTTTGTATACTTGTATACTGCAAATAATATATATATATATATATATATATATATATACTATAGAGCTTTTCAAATTCTTATTAAATATGAGCTTTAACCGAGTTGCTTTGTTGTCATTTTAAACAGATACTGCTATTTTTTTTGTACATAGATGTTGGTGTTCTCATTTAAAATTTATATACACATTTCTTTAGTGGATTTTTTTTACGCTTTTATTCCAGGGAATTTTCCACATTCTGTGTACAAAGAAAACAGCATTTCACATGACCTTATAGTTTCCTTTCCTGTTTTCCTGTACTTACAGTCAGTATTTTGGTGTTAAGAAGATTTGGAATGAGGCAAAGAGAGTACAGATGTGTTGTATAACCTCAAGATCATCTTGAGTGATCTCACTCTCTCGTTTATTAAAGTTGTAATTGTTATTAAGGACAAAAATATTATTTTTCAACAGGAATATTAAAGATATGCTTTATGGAAGTCCTAATTATTCATATTTAACAGGAAAAGTTCAAGTTGACAGATGAATTCTTTAGATATTATTTTCATAAATTCATTGGACAACTTCTTTCGAAGTCACATTTCGCACAGTGATGAATAGTTTATCGCACATTTCCTCAGCGTATTTGACGCGTATTATCCTAATATGAAATAGTTGATATGTGCCGTAAACTATTCATGTGTGACGAGAAGCGATTTCGAAAGAAGTTGGATTCCATCAGTCAGTGAAAATAGGAGCCGAAATGAAGGGGAGGTGAATGCACCATAGCTCGGTCGCAATAGAAGCTTACTACATTACCGGCCGCACCGGCCGTAGTTGCGAAGGTTGCCGGGGTCTAAAGATTTAGGAGAGAGCGCCCTATGCGTCTTCAGATTTTAAAACGGAGTTGAGCATCTGGTATTAATCTGTGTACAGATAGTATTAATCTGTGTACCAGATGCTCAACTCTGGTATTTATCTGTGTACAGATAGTATTAATCTGTGTACCAGATGCTCAACTCCGTGTTAAAAACTGAAGACGCATAGGGCGCTCTTTCCTAAATCTTTAGACCCCGGCAACCTTGGAAACTACAACCGGTGAGGCAAGTAATGTAGTAAGCTTCTATTGCGACCGAGCTATGGTGCATTCACTTCCCCTTCCCTTCGGCTCCCATTTTCACTGACTGATGGAATCCAACTTCTTTCGAAATCGTTTCTCGTCACACATGAATAGTTTACGGCACATATCAATTATTTCATAATAGGATAATACGCGTCAAATACGCTGAAGAAATGTGCGATAAATTATTCATCAGTGTGCGAAATGTGACTTCGAAAGAGGTTGTCCAATTTGTGAAAAAAATTGGAAGCATCCACTTGAACTTTTCCTGTTAAATATGAATAACTGACTTCCACAAAGCATTATATCTTTATTCCTTTTGCAAATTGATAATTTTGTCTTTAAAAACAATTAAAATTTAAAAAACGAGAGAGTGAGGTCACTTAAGATGCTGTTGAGATTATACAAGACATCTGTATACCCTTTCCCTCAAGCTTCTTAGTGTAATACTTAAAATAAACATAACTTAACACTAAAATAATGATTCTGTAGATACAGGAAAGCAGGTAAGGATACCATAACGTTATATGTAATGCAATTTCT
>CM060951.1:25688062-25710562 GCA_030765055.1 Mantis religiosa | reverse complement strand
TCGCTATTCCCTATATTTGCACTATCTTCAAGACCATAACTCTAAGTCGGACTGCGACATCTGATCCTACTTTTATCACAATAACGCGTCTTGTCCCCGTCGTACTCAGTACCAGAGTAACCTTCCAATAACACGTCTTCTCCCCGTCGTGCTCACTAACAGAGTGACGCTCTTTTCCCTGTGGTATTTTCAGCTTCTATCCTAGCTTTACTTTCCTATCACCGCCCATTTTCTATTCCTTTCCTATTTTGCGCCTAACACGTGGTTTACTCTACATTTTATTGGCAGGGTTTATTTCTTTAATTTTCTCTTATTGGTCACCTCCGTATGTCTTTCCTATGCAGCAGTACTATTCTCCGCCCCTCTGGATTGTATGATCTCTCAGCGTCATAACGGTATTCTATCATGCTTGGCTGAGTTTTCCTTATACTTCGCATACCTTACTGGCGTCTTGATGTCGGTTCTATTGTTCTGCTTCCTGCCTTGTCTATGTGCCCAGAAGCAACTCCTGTCCATTTTTTCCTTCATTTATACTATATTGCTATTTCGAATATTCTTTTTAACTTTGTTTCTTATATCATTTATTCCCTTTTTATTCCCATTATGCTTATTTATGATCTCTACTGTTGTATTAGTTTCTAGTGATCTTTTCCCTCTTGGAACCTGAGGTTTCTGCTTCAAATGCCCTTCGGAGGAATATTGCTATTTTTCTCACAAGTTGGGAAAAATTTCAAATTCCTTCGAAAGTCCCACTAAACCGCGACCTTCAAAGTTTAACTAACGTGCTGACGCTGACAATTGTTACCTAGTTTCTCCTCTTTCCCTTCGTCAACGTAAGTGCAAGCAAGGAGCTTTAGAGCGTTTGTTTGGTTGTATTTTTACAATAAAATACATACATACATTTATACATTTATACCCTTATATACATTGTTACATATTTTCTTAGTTTTCAATGTGTCCAATATTTTACATTACGTTATCAATCTGATCTGGCATTTTTGGATTGTCTCTGATTTTCTCTATTTATTTACATTATTTGTTTTATTGTTGTCTTTTGGGCTTTACATTGCCTCTTTAAGTATAGTGAACCTTTAATGTTTCATACACTGTCACTCGCGTCACTGCAATGTCGTGCTTGCTTTTGTGTTCGGCACTTGTATTTATAGTTCCTTGTGTGTTCCGCTAACTTATTCTAAGGACAATTTTTTTTATTAGTATAACCAGGTGTAGCATTTGTTTATGTTATAGTTAACTTCCGTCGCGTTTATTCTTTATGTCCGTTATTCTTATTTCTTTGAAACATGTGTATTTCTTCTATCTGGGACAAAGTGGTGTTTACTAATAACCTGTGCCGTACATTAATGAGTTCAGTGACTCCGGTTCGCGTCAGGTAATGGTTTGAGTATCCGTGATTTCCAGTTCTTTAAAGGGTCGTAATAGTGCTATGTTATATCTACCTATGTTTTTCTTCGTTTTATAGTCTACCAGCTCAAAAGAACGATCACCGAACTTCGCAACGATCATAGCCGGCCCTTCCCAAAGGATATGCAGCTTTTGTGATGTTTTGTTAAGCATTGAAGATTTGTTGTGCGTACTCACTAGCACCTTATCTCCTATGTTCGGCGTCCATTTCTTTTTGTATCTTTTCTTCCTTTTATTTCTAGTTTCTGCTCGTTTCCTCAGGCGTTCGTAGGCTTCTTGTATTTGCTGGATTTCGTTCATTTCGTCTGTGTTAATTGCTCTTTTTAAGCCTGGTAAAATGCTTTCTGGCGTTTGGTTTAGGTGTAGCTTGACTGGCGCTATACCAGTGTTCGGGCTAATCGTGTTGTTCATGATTTTTTCTATTAGTGGTAGTTGGGGGACCCACGAGGTATGTCTTTTGCGGTATGTTAATATTCGCAGGTAGATGGATAGATCTCTCATCGTTCTCTCGCACGGGTTACTTTCCGGGTGGTATGCTGTGGAGTTATATATTTTGATACCTGATGTTCTTATCTTATTCACGAAATGTTTGCCTTTGTGTATGGACGCGTTAGCAGCCAAAATGGCGTCCATTTTACCATATTTCGGTATGAAATCGTCTAGAATTTTGCTTGCACAATTCGCGCTTGTTAGCCTCTTCATCGGGTATAATTTAGTGAATTTGGTAAATACGCCCACCATACCGAATATGTACTTCATTCCTGCCGTTCCCGTAGGCATTGGTTCATGAGCATCTATTGTGACGAGAGCTAGTGGTTTGTCGCGTAATATTGATATTGGTGGAGTGTCATATTTCACGTTCATGGGTTTTGCTTTTTGGCAGATAATGCAGGCAGATATACGTTGCCGTACTTTGTGTTGGAGCCGAGGGATATAAAAATACTCCTCTATCGTCAAACACGTTTTTTCTGTTCCCCCATGGATAATTGCTGTATGAAATGAATCAATTATGAGATTTTCAAGGACGCGTGGGGCGTATGTTCGCCATGTTGGGCGGTGTCTACCTTGAAGTTTATAAAGGATTCCATCACGTTTGCCATATAGTCCTTTTGTGTCTTTCTGAATTTCAGGAGCTGTTGTTAAAATTTTAGCAAGTTTGTCGTCTTCTTGTTGGATTTTCTTAATGTTCTTTATTTGTTTTGTCAGTTCTTTGTTGCCCTGCAGGTCTAGTTTCAACACGTGGACTTCTCTTTGTGTGTTACCTATGCATTCATGTATGTCGCCTTTTGTGTTCAACCGTGACAATGTGTCTGCGAAAATGTTTTGATATCCTGGGATGTGTTTAATGGTGACGTCATGTGACATAATTTCATGTATGTATCGGGAGACTTTGGTGCTTGTCAGTTTACAATTATTTATGAAGGAGAGGCTCACATGGTCCGAAAATATTGTTATTTTGCAGCTAAAGATGAAATCCTTAAATTTTTGAATCGCGAAAAAAATGGCTGCTATTTCCTGTTCAGTGACACAGGCTATCTTCTCCGTGTGTGTCAGGTTCCTCGATGCCGTGCTTATGACACATTGGTTTCCTTGGTCGTCTAGTTGACACAGGATTGCTCCAAAACCTGAACTTGATGCGTCGGTGTATATATAAAAAGTTCTGTCGCTGCGGGGGCGTTCTAGTAAGATTGCTTGTCCGAATAGCTCTTTCACCCTTTCGAAAATTTCTTGGTGTGCGTTCGTCCATCGCCATCTTGTGCCTTTCTTTAATAGTGCTCTCAGAGGTGCTATCTCCTTCGCATAATTAATTAGGAAGCGTGCCTCATATTGGAAGATGCCCAATACTCGACGTAACTGTCTAATGTTTTTCGGGGGTGGAATTTCCCTGATTGCTTTAATTCTATCTTTGTCTGGAGATATTCCTTTCTCCGAAATGTTGTATCCCAAAAATTTTGTTTCCAACTGGAAGAACTTTGTCTTCTCCAAATTCAAGGTCAGCCCATTTGTTCTCAGTCTTGAGATGACATAATCTAAATGTTGTGTGTGTTCTTCTATTGTCCTGTCGTGAATAATGAAGTCATCGACGTACTCTGTCAAGAATTCTTGCGCATGATCTTTAAATATTGCATACATGGCTCTTAAGAAACCACTTGCGCTCACTGATAAGCCGAAAGGCAATCTCGTGAATTCTAACACGCGGCCTTGGTACAAGAATCCGGTGAATTTTCCTAGGTGTGGAGGTATGGGAATTTGTAAATAGGAGTTTGTAAGATCTATTGAGGAGAACCATTTCTTTCTTCCTATGCTGGCTAATGTTTGTTCTATACTGAGGGTCCTAAAGTGGTCGGGCATAATAAATTTATTGAGGTGTCTGGCATCTATGGTAATGCGTGCCTTCCCATTACTTTTACGTACAATGCACAGATGGTTTATGTAGGGCGTATTTGATTCCTGTATAATGTTTTGTTTTAGCATTTGTTTGATGGTTTCATCTACTGCTTGTTTTAAATTCATAGGAATGTTCCTACATTTGTAGCGCCAGGGATTGCCTTCTTTTATGTGGAATTCGTAACAGAATGATGTACATAAGCCTGTTTTTTCTGTAAGTGCATCTTTATTCTTCCATAAAACGGAGAAAAGAGTTTGTTTTTGGCTGTCGTTTAGTTGTGTGGTTCCCTGTACTTTGTCATTTATTTTGGTCCATATGTTTACGTACGGATCTGGTATTTCAGGGGAAAGTCTAAAGGTTGATTCTGTCTCTCCTTGTTGGAAAGGTGAATTTTCTCTTACGTCCAGGGAGTCGTTTCTTATAGTGATGTGTGGATAACTGGTTTCGTTTCGTGTACCTGGGTCCTCCTTGCTCTCGCAGGTGTATTCAAAATTATCCTCAACTTTATCGTCTATATTTATTTCCTGGATTCTAAGTTCCGCAATGTGAACACCTGATTTTACCTGCACGTATTGCACAAAAAAGGTTCTTTCTCTAATAGGTTTTCTGCCTCTGTTAAGTTAATGACCTGGTCAGTCAGCTGAGAGAACCCGATCGTTGCCTCATCGTTATCTCGTCGTATAGTTAAATACCTGCCTGCATAGTTGATGTTGGCTTTAAATGCCACTAGGAAATCACTTCCTAAAACGATTTGGACTGCCAGATGTGGAATTATTAAGAAAATGAGTTCAACGTGCATTTGTCCTAAACGAAATGGAATCATTGTTTGTTTTTGAATGCGTTGTTTTTTCTGCTGATGGCTGTCAAAATATATACATTCTTTGTGGGTAGTGTTTGTAGCCGTAAACCTTTCATTTCTAAGTCGTTAAAGAATTTTAAACTGCATACAGAAGCAGTTGCTCCTGTATCCAAGGTTGCCTGATAAATTTCTTCGTTTATGGTGATTTCTATTTGTGGCGTTTCTGCAATGTCCGGTTGTTTTATTTTTCCAGTCGTATTGTCACTTTCCGCCTCTGTCTCATCTGCCTGTATTTGTAATTTTGCTACAGCTTTGCTCTTGTTCCCATCTTGTTTCACATACCTCGGGGTCGGATTCGGGAACGTTATTCTACCCACATCTAGTTTTCCTGGTGGAGTGTGTTCGTTGCGCCGTTTAGAGATGTGTGTGTAGTTGGGACGAACGTCTGATTTGCAAACCATTTCTGTCCTGTCACTGCGCCATTGTTATTATATTCTGTCGTTGGAGATGTATTGCCTGGGTTTTCATGCCTCGACGTTTGCTGGTTTTCCCTACTGTTCATGTGTTCTGTCCGGTTGTCTGTCACGGCGGGTCGGTTTTCCTGGTAATGTCCATTATTGGTCCAATTACGTTCTGGTGGATTTTCTCGTGGTATGTCGTTCGTATAGGGTCTCCTAAAAGCATTGTATCTTCTGTCTCTTGTTGTGTTCCTGTCGTAGACGTTTCTCCTTTGCTGGGTTCTTTGTATACGTACCCAATGTACGTTATGTAGTTGTGGTTCCTGAAAATTGTGGGGATTTTCTCGGGTTTGTCTTTGGTAGCGTGTATTGTAGTTTCTGTGTTCAAAGGCGGGTACATGGTCTCTGTATCGTTCTCTATTCTGGGCGTTGTCATTTCTCCGGGCATTTCCTGTGTTGTATGCCCTGGTCCCACTAAGATTCGGTTCATTGTATACGGGTCTGCCCTCTCGTGGTCCTGTGTTTGAGTCCGTCATCTGTGGTTGCAGTGCCGTCAGAAGTTCGATTGTCTCGTTTATAGTGTTCGGTCTTGCTACTATTAAATGGTTCTTTATATGTTCTGGGAAATGTTTTATCACGAGATTAATGAATTCGTGATCCTCTATCGGCGGATCAAGCACCTTACTCTGTTGTGATAGGTATAGAAAGTAGTCGACCATCTGTGTTCCCTTGTGCAGATATTTCCCTGTATTTATTTTGGTCCGCACAGCATATTGTGTGGCACCATTCCAATATTTGGTGAGAAAGTTTTGTCGAAACTCTGCATACCTGGTATGGTCACCAACTGCTAATCGAAACCACGTGAGTGATCGTCCCTGTAAGCCTTTCTTAATAATAAGCATTTTGTATTCCTCTGGGATGTTTTTAAGAGTGAAATATGCTTCTACGTCCAGTATGTAACGCTTCGCGTTGTCCCTGTCATCATTGAATGTTGGCACGGTTATTTCATTTAATAGGTTAAAATGGTAGGGGTATCCTGTATTTGCGCAATTATTGAAAATGCTACCCTGATTCACACTATTACATGTATCTGTGGGGGCTGATGAAGGCGTGTTCTGGCACGAATTCAACATCCCCTGCATAACCGGTACGTTCGGAATGTCAGTACTCTGAGGCTGGTCATTTGTTATTCTGAGGTCGTTAATGGCCTCGTTGAGCACTGTCATTTCTTGCGTATGGTTTGCAATGGCTATTTGAGTTGACCGATGAGCTGCGGCCGCCTGCGTCAGAGTTTCTTTAATTATTATGAGTTCAGACCGTGTCTGCTCGTGCCATTCCTTTTGTTTATTTTCTATACTGGCGCAGGTATTTCGCATCTCATCGCTCAACTGGGCATGCACATTATTACTAGTACTAGACATGTTATTTATTCTTTCTTTTATATTTACAATGTCCTGCTGTGCATCATGCATTTCTGTACGCATGTGTAGAAATTCTGCCTGAGTTGTGGGCTGTCATAACCTAATGTTCTCCAGATGTCTATTTTGTTCTTTTAGTATACTTTCTAACTGGTTTCGTAAAGTTTGTGTTTGTTCTGCTATTTTCTTTTCTAGGGTCTGATTTTGCTCTAATATTTTTGTTTCTAGTCTTTGGGTTTGCTCTCCTAGTTCTCCTAATCTGGTCTCTAGGTTCTGACTTTGTTCTTCTAATTTAGTTTCTATGTGCTGACTTCGTTCTTCTAACCTAGTTCCTATATTGTTCTTAAATTGTTGGAGCATCTGTTGCATTGTAGTTGTGAGGCTTACTACTGTTGCAGTACTAATGTCTTGTGCTGGACTGTTCATGTTTTGCTCCTGTTATTGTTCCGCCATTGTTACTTTTGTCGTTCTACCACTTCTCAGTAGCATATACTTAATGACAGTCTACGGATGCACTACTTGGCTGCCCCTATGCCTCTTTTCCTTGTAGAAAGATGTTTAAGGTGTACTTACTCGTGCTGATGTGTTGTTTTTACCTCCTTTGGCTCTGATGGTTGTGACGTCCCTGTTGTCGTGGTGGATGCCCTCGTCCCTAGCGTTCTTCTCCGTTGTCGTGATGTTGAAGTTGCAGTTGTTGCTTCCTGTTGCGTGGTCGGTCCCCTGGTCGTCGACGTGCGTCTCCGGTGTCGTGATGCTAAAGTTGTATGTTGCTCGTTGTCGTAGTGCCGAACTTCAGAGTTGGTTTAGGACACGCTGGGCGCCAGTTTGGTGTGGGTTCTTTTTTTCGGTTCGTGGTCCTTTTTTGTGCTTGGTTAGGGATGGAGTGTGAAAGGTTTGACGGTGAGGTGGAAAGGTGGGTGTTTTGTCTAATCGTCAGTGAGCTGGGATCTCTTTCTCAGGATTCGGTTATGAAAAGTAGTGTTGAGCGTCTCTCAATTCCTTTATTTTTCTTTAGCCTGGCTCTCGTAGCTCTCTTGCTAACACTCGCGTTGTCTTCCTAATTTTCCTTTCCCCTTTACGATGTTTTTTTTACGTTGCTTCGCTATTCCCTATATTTGCACTATCCTCAAGACCATAACTCTAAGTCGGACTGCGACATCTGATCCTACTTTTATCACAATAACGCGTCTTGTACCCGTCGTCCTCACTAACAAAGTGACGTTCTTTCCCTGTCGTATTTTCAGCTTCTATCCTAGCTTTACTTTCCTATCACCACGCCTATCACGTGGTTTACTCTACATTTTATTGACAGGGTTTATTTCTTTAATTTTCTCTTATTGGTCACCTCCGAATGTCTTTCCTATGCAGCAGTACTATTCTCCGCCCCTCTGGGTTGTATGACCTCTCAGCGTCATAACGGTATTCTATCATGCTTGGCTGAGTTTTCCTTATACTTCGCATACCTTACTGGCGTCTTGATGTCGGTTCTATTGTTCTGCTTCCTGCCTTGTCTATGTGCCCAGAAGCAACTCCTGTCCAATTTTTCCTTCATTTATATTATATTGCTACTTCGAATATTCTTTTTAACTTTGTTTCTTATATCATTTATTCCCTTTTTATTCCCATTATGCTTATTTATGATCTCTACTGTTGCATTAGTTTCTAGTGATCTTTTCCCTCTTGGAACCTGAGGTTTCTGCTTCACAGAGCTTAAATAACACATACTCAGGGTCTAGTGTTTAACCCTCGCGGTTGAACTGTACTCTCAGTGACGTCATGCGCGTTAGCCAATGGTAGCGCGACTCTCCAGAATGGCCTACCTGAGTACTCTAGATAACTTGATAACGATCCGCATTTGTTTAGCAATCTGTGCGTGTATTTGTGGTAGTGCGCACACGCTGCATACCCAATACTACCAATCCATGGACATAACTAAATGTCCCAGTCCCGTGTAATGAGACAGGGAAATCCATGCGCTATCCGTGGATACATTACATTAAAACTATGCACAGCATACCCACTATCACGTAATTTTCATTTTGTTAAGAAATAGATGTGGTTTATAACGTTAGAGGAACGTTTATGTCCCAATTTATTGATGTACCGCAGTTTATAAATCACCTGGTGGCAGCTTTATCTGCATATTGGTAAAGTATATTAAAATTGGTAGGAAAATTCTCTGTTCCACTAACACGGTAGTTCCGGAAGGGTTGGAATGCCCTGAAAGGGACGATGGCGATGACAGGAGTAAGAAAGTGTAAATCTTACTGCCAGATATGACGGTAAATTGACTCGAAACAGATATCAAGCAATAGTAGAAGCAAAAATAACTTACTTGATCGCATTATAGAGCGAAATGTAATACGTAACTCTGTAGAATATTCATATGAAATGTTTTGTAAAGAGTTATTAGGATTGAATAAATCAATATCGAAGGAAGTTGCAAGAGGTTAGGAAAGGCTTGAAGGAGAGAGGTAAAGGCAGATGTTTAAAATATTGGTACAGCTGTATAGGAAAAGAGGATGGCAAGATATTAAATGTGTTTAGAAGAACAAAAAGTGTAACACATAAGGATAGCTGGCGGGCAGGATTGGTCAGGACAATATTTGGATAAGTTTGGTTAATGTTTAAAAACAGAAGACAGGATATAGATAGACATGAGGTATGGACTAATTGTTTGCCAAGAGATCATTAGTTACATATCTAAAATTGATGAAAAATTGGGGAAGAGGAAATCTTATAAAAATGATGATAATGATAATAAAGGTGATAATAATGATAGTGAGGATAATGATAATGATAACAGTAGTAATGATGACGATAAATCATGATAATTATACCTGGAATGTAACATTACCTTAGCTTTAAATATAGAACTAAATTCAATTTCAACATACGTATATTATTAACCAGTGTCCCTGGGAGGTCGTCGAAATGGTTTTAACAATAAATTATGGCATTTTCCCAAAGATTTCCGAGCTTCACTGTGCAACTCATCACCAAACCTATTCAGAAGCTTGTGCGAGCCTTTATAAACAAGATTGTTTCTCTAGCAGCTCTTCTTTTGGGCATCCAAAGTATTAAATTTTGTTCATAGTAATTCATTCTTTTTCTGGTCTCCTATGAGCTTTTCTTCTTCTATGTCTTTCTATCCTCTTCTCAGCTTATTGTCTAATTCTTTTAAAAGTTACAGCTCAATTTCCTTGTTAAAAAAGTCATTTGGTATCTTTTTCAATGTGGTCGAAACCATCAAGATCAAAGGTTCAGGTGGTTTACCAACAATTAGTTCATATGCAGCGAATCAAGTTGTTGTGTTGGCAGTATTGTTCCTGAGCTTCTAAAGTTATCGCTGTGGATAATATATCAAAGAATTAAACATTTTAATATAATTCCTCTTCCTCGCTGTGAAAATTATTTTGCACCTGTAAACTGTGGCAATATCTGATAATTTGGCTTTTATAGGTCCGGTCTTCAGTATACAATCTATTAACACCTTTTTTAACCGAAGGTTTACTTTTTGGCAAAGTGCACAATTTGAAACAAGCTTTTAACCTTTGTATCCACGTGTTTTATATCATAATGATTGTGTTAGATGTCCATTAAGTAAAACGTCCAAGTAATAGTTTCTTCATAACATCCCTACAAGATATCCTTGAAATAAAGTTAAACAGGTACTGAATGGTAATGTAGACTTACATTACAAAGATAAAATCAGAGTGAAGTCTTCAATATGAGAGTCAACATTTGATCTATGGATTAATATCATTGCTGTAGCAAGTTGATCTCCATGAAATAATGCTGATTCAACAGTAAAATTCCATACAGATTCATACTTGTCCCAGTCAGCTAATTCTCAAATTTATCTTAAGTTATTGGAACTCGAATTTGAAATTGAGCTTCATAGTTAAACACAAATAATTGTGTTAAACAATTGTTCAACATACAGAACCATGTACAGGCAAAATTTGCCACAAGAATGATAAAGTTCTAAAATTCGTATTTTCGCTATAACTTAGATTGGTTGGTAAATAATCTCAAATTGTGTAACAGGCTACCAGTTTTATGCGTTGTATTGTAATTTGACCTACTGCTAGAAAGACAAAATAACAAGTTAGAATTCAAGTAATCCAGGTATTGTGACGATAATGTTCATACAGAATATACGTTTACACTAGCATTTGTTTATATAACACTGTTTCACATTGGTTTAGAAAATTTAGATATGAGATTACAAATTAATACGTTCAACCATAAAAATCCGGTATAGAGGGTCAAAAAATTTTGGAACATGATCTTCATCATTTTATTCCCACGGTTTTGAATAAATGTTCTTTGTCTTTAGTTCCTGAGTGATATAAGTTTTGTAAGGTTTTGTTTTAATTAATTGTTGTAGTTATTTTCTTCACATTAAAATTATGCTGATAGGTTTATACTTTCTGTAATTTTCTTAGAATACGTTTATGTTTAGGGATAATTCATAATTAATTTAGAAGTTATTGAGGTAGGGAAAGTGGATCACTTTCGTATTTCTAGAGAGAAGTAGAAAAGGAAGGACTATCGCCTACTGATGCTTATGTTCTACTCAGACTGACATAAGTACGTGTTAGAAGCAAGGAGATGGTGAGTAGTTCCTTCTCTAACGACTAAGGGTCAACTTAAACTTTTGGAGTACAGAAGTACAGTAAAGTAAACAATGGAAAAGTATCTGAACTTAAAGTATGACGTCTATGACTGGGATCGACAGAAGAAACTTCCGTGGACGGGAGCTAAAGCTGCCACGCTCTAGCCCACTGTACCACTACAGGGACTGATATATGTTACACAAATAATGGAGATATGGTTAAAAAAAATAAATCATTTCAGCTTTGGTCTTCTAGCTGTTAACGATGTGCGGGATAATCGTCATTTTTCGTTGAAAATGGTCAATACTTTTATATCTTGATAATACTAAGCTCCATTCAAGTATATCTTGTGACTTTCGTGTGCATTCGAAAGTCCAAACACAACGATATACATTATTAACATTTAGCTATCTCCTCAGCCTTGTACTCAATTATATACAACAAAATGTTTAATGAATCTACCTTTATAAACTTTTGTCTTAAACTTGGAGTAGATAGAAAAACTGTGCTCTGTTATCGAGTGGGTTGGGAAAGTACTGTGACCATATCGTTATTTACGCAAATAAGGATATATAATATAGCAAAAGCTCTCTTAATTGTATTACTGCCCGCTAGAGATACGATCTTTTTACCGACTGTGCATTGCTGTCCATAGATGGCTCTAGCTGTAATATATGAGACGCTAGGAGAAGATTGAAGGTTTTTATGTGTTCTATAAGAGACTGTCATTTCGCAATTGATATTCCACATAGACTTGACTTGTCGTTTACGTAGTGGAAGTATACGGTTGTGGTAGTGTATATTAACACAATACTGCAAGCACAAGTATTTCTATTTCAGAAAGAAAGGCTGCTAAAGCGGATACATATTTGTGTTTTTCGCAAACTTGTTTTATGCTTATAATGACTATAACATGTTGGAACATGTATACACTTATAGTGAACGAAACATGTGAAAAAATCTCATGAGCTATTGGTTCTCAGTGCAGTATGACTATTACGAGAATACTTTATTACCAGTTCCTAAATGTTCGAGAGAAGGACATCACGTTTATAAAAGTCAGCTGCTGGTCATAGAGTTTAGATTTGGTCTGGAATCACAAAAGTTCCACTGCTCCCATATGTTGTCATAATGATGAATACAGTTCATATGACTTTCTACATATATTCTTCAGCAATGACACAAGTGTTTGCAGAAATGAGTTAACCCTTTGTTGTTTTACATATTGCATGTTTATTCTTTTTTTGTTCGCAATTTTTAAGGTCGCTTCTACTGACACTGGAACTAAGACAATACAGTTTAGTCCACTCATCTGAGGGTCAATCGCTTTGTGATGGCTTTCACATTCGATTCCCTTGGTTTCGTCAGGGCATAAGAACAACTTCCCGTATGGGAAATATTTCAAATATTTACAAAACAATTTGAATATTGTCCGAAATTGTATTCGAAGAAGAGAATTGATCATGTGTGGTGAAATAAATGTGGATTATCTGAAAAGGAGTTTTCAAAGGGAATAGTCATCTCTTTATTTACAGCATACCACGTAAAACATGCAGTAAACTTTCCAACGGGAATTCAAAATAACTGATCCAAAGCACAGATAGTGTATTTGTAAATTCAGATGTAACTATATCTTGCTGTATGTTATCAAAAACTATTGGACTGTCACATCGTGAAGTGCAGATGCCATGGATTCATAAGATACATTTAAAACTCAAACCTAAATACACATTTAGGAAATATATGGAAATAAATGAAAATACTCTGAAGGAATTTAACAAAAACATACAGTTGAATAATTTAAACAAACTTATGACGCTAGTGCAACTAATAATAAATATGTATAATAGCTTCCTTCAGTGCTTTAGGCCTCATTTTGAATTGTTGTTCCCATTTAAGTTAAAAAATTAACTTCAAAAGAGACAATATCTGGATCACTTTAGGAATTAGAAAGTCACGCAGGCGTAAAATAGAACTATATCAGCAAAATAGAATCAGTGACAATCAAGATTTTAAAAAATCATAAAAATATTGCAAATTTCTAAAGAAGCTAGTAGAAACTGCTGAGGTATTTCATTATAATAAATCTGCAATACCCCCACATTTCCTGTCATTAAGTGTTTAAGTCAGTGTAGGACAGGTACACGAATGACAGACATCGTGCCGACTCTCAGTCAGCCGCCAGCTGCTTGAATGAATGAATGAATTAATTAATTAATTAATTAATTAATCAAAGTGTATCTCAACGGAAATAAAGTACATTTTGAATTTCTGCATATTGGACTATTAATTTTACGAATGCGCAAAGTCATATATGAAAAATTCTAGAATTTCAGTAGTTTTACCTCTGTTATTTTCAACAAGTGCATTAGTCATATTAGCTTCAATAAAAGTTTTATCGTTTCATTTCCGTGTTTTCAGTCTTATCTGGCCAAACTTCCACTAATTTATCATTTATCAATTTATTTGAGTATTGAAAATTAACATAACCAAGTGCTCTATGCTATTTCTTCTTAACAGTTAAATTTTATTGTATTTACATACATTTTATTGTTAACAGTATTTGAAACAAAACCTTTTAAACAATACAAATTGTCTATTTCATTACCAACAACTACTAATTGTCTTAATTTGTTATAAATTTTTGCATTTTCGTTTCTTGCTACTATTGTGTAACTTTTGCTTATCTTTGTGAAACAGGTTTTGCATAATATCTTTTACAAAATAAACATTTTTCAGATCAATGTGTTTTATATTATAATCATTTTTGAAATAGATTTTAACAGTACCTACTTTGATTGCCTTTAACACTTTACCATCTGGCAGTTTCACTTCAATGGGGATTTTTAAATCTACATAGCTACAGAAATCAGTCTTTATAATATGACGAATTAATTTCATTATTATTATCATATTCCCCTTTGCTATAGCCCATTACCTTATATACTTCGGATTACATACTTGAGCTGTCATGATGCGGCTGTAGCGCTGTCTTGCTGAGTGTTCAACGACTCACCTCTGGGGTAACCTTGTTCTCTGCCTCGGCTACGACCTCACGGAAATCCACCTCTGTTGAAACCTCTCTGTAATCCTTGATGGCGTTGACTGGGTAGATATCTTCCTTGGTAGCTTTGTTATCCGCCAATTTTCAGATCGTTCCAACAGTCCTTCTTGAGATGGCCAGTCTTATCACGGGTAAAACATATTGGTTTGGTTTTTGTTGCAAACGTACTCCTATCACATTCCTGTGTCACTGATAGTCATATTTTTCTGTTTTATTTTAGATTTTACATAATCTACTGTTGTCTGTTCCTCTGGAATTACATCTATAAAATTTCCAATATAACTGTAACTTGGAGGTAAAGCTCTACGCAAGCGTCTCATCTTTTCGGGTTCATCAATATTCCCACCAACCGATTTGAAGTAATTCGTAGTTTTCTGAAGATCAGCAAATAAATCTATTGTATTGTACTTGTTTAATTTAATCTCTTCAATTTTCCTCTAGAAACAATTTGCATAGCAGTAGACTGGGTTAAATTCCCCTTGTCGTATTTTCTTATCATTTCATAAGCCGTTGTCCATTCGCTAATACATTCCAATTGTTTGTCAGAAATTATACTCATTATTATAGTTCATTAAATTCATTTTTTCCAATGCATTTTTGATCATGTTTAACAGACATCATGCAAATGGCGGGCTCATTACATTCTTTGTATTTTAATAAAGTCACTAACCTTAATTTGCAGCTTGAATACTTTAAACCATCAAAAATGGGTATCATTATGTCTTCAATCCTTGCTTGTTTAGCCATTTTGGTAAAGATAAAGTCCATTTGAAGTATTTTTCAATCCCTAGTATATACCAGGCGTGATTTACTTTCTGCGTGGCCTCTTCTTAATATTACTTTATTAAACTTTTTTGCCTTATTCACGCAACCCAATTACTCAACTTTTATAGCTACGCTCTGCTACCATGTTTGAGTGGTGGATATTTTAATAAAATAGGCCATTAGTGGTTTTGCTTAACTTTATTTTATTTAACATGTGTAGATACACACTAACAAAGGAAGGAGACGCCATAAACAGATTTCAATAAAAGAGGAACGCACAAAGTTTATAGATAAGATCAATAGGTGGCGCTAGGTGTATCATTATGGAGAACAAGAATGTATCATTTACTGCATAATACAACAGAACCTTTTCAGCTTGTCTCAGTTTCATTTGACAATTCCCGTGTGTTAGAAACATAAATATCGGTTAATTTAAGCAGTTCTAGCGCTCCCTTTTATCTAACCATGGGTCGAACCAAAGCGTTCACAAGCAGCAACGTTGCTTTCACGGCAACTGTGAGGAAACTAAAGTAATTTTAATTCCGTCGTAAATTTATGATTGGAGCACTGAAACGTCTTTGAAACCAAACCAAGCTAATTTCCAACAAAATCTCTTCATGTAAAAGTGCATCCATTTAAAAAAGTATGAATCAAATTTAGCAAAAAAAAATACAAAGATATACGCAACATAACAGGCTTTCTTTCGCAAACACAAATATTTGTATGTCCAATATTGCTTTAAAGTGCATTATTGCAGCTGTTTATTTCCTGGAGATTAATCACAGGACAAGTCTAAGCCAAACTTGAACAGTACAATTAAAATCTGTGATAAAACATATTAAACACTGCAATTAACTTTCCGGTTTATCATATATTATAGGTAGAGCCATCTGTGGACAAAAGTATGCAGTCGATGAAAATGATATATCTTCTAGTGGGACAAACTACAGAAATAAACATTTGCTAGGTATATTATGCTTAAATCTTCATTGCAGTTAATTAAGTTGTTATAGTCACACTACTTTTTCCACCCACTCTACAACAGAGTACTGTTTTTTATCTACTCCAAGTTTAAGATAAACATTTACAAAAATAGTTTCATTAGATATTTTGTTGTGTATACTTGAGCACAGGTCTGAAGTGATAGTTAAATGTTGAAGAAATAGGTCGTAGTATTTGGACATTTAAATTAACATGCCATTAAGGGAAACAAAAGAATGGAACTTTGTATTATCAAGATATAAAAGCATTGAAAACTTTTAACGCAAACAACAAATATCTCGGAAATTGTTGATGATGCAAAGACGTTAGTTGACATAAATTATTTGCTTTAGCCATATCAACATTATTTGAGTAGTATATTTCGTGTCCCTACTGGTAAGTTGTGCCAGAGGGTGGAAGTTGTATTTCGTGGCTTTGGAATGTTCCCTTTGGCCATCCCTGACATTCACCTGGTACTTCTATGTCCACGGGATTTCAGCATTCCAGAACTGTGAGCTGAACCTTAATTTTTAGATACAGAAGGTTTTACTCACCATCTCTTTGCTTCTTACCACATCATCAACACTGTGGTAGATAGAGCGCATTCCCTGACGTTTGGATGGTGAGTTCTTGGAACTAAGGATTGCGTCGGTAATGCAGATAACTGAGATGTGGTACAACTGTTTCTGTCACCCGTCCATGATCCCCATGTACACCGACCAGGAGATTCCAACTTCTTTCCCTGCAATATATCGCGCAATCATATATAGTCTATGACACATTTCCAGTATCACATGTTAGCATAATACGCGTTAAATACCCTTAGCAAATGTGCATTCATGAGTGCGCGAAATGTGATTTCGAAAGCAATGTAAAACACATTTCAAGGAGCCACGTTATAAACTTCACGTCTTTTCTGTTATATAGGAATAATTATGTCTTTAATTAAACACTAGTAAGTGGTAAGCTCTATTCTTGTTTTTCTTGTGATCCTATGTTAATTTGATACATCAAACAGAGCATTCTATGTTTTAAACATTTAACTATTACTTCAGACTTTTACTCAAGCAGTGGTGGGAAGTTAATGTTGCCTCTGTTGCCCCGGCCAAAGTTACTGTATTGAAGAATCTCTATACAAATTTTACATTACTTTTTTTTTTTCAAAGTATAGTGAGAAGTCCAAGCGACTTAACTTTCAGATTTCAATTGCGTTAATTTGTAACCTATCCAACGGGACCTGTACGTGATAAATCCTTCGGGACCGGATGTCTAACATTTTCTAGTTCTAAATAACTCCTTATGTTGCTACTAGCGCTCAGCGGCAAACTGGAAGCGTGTCAGTGACCTTGCGAGAAAACCGAGGATTAGTTATTTGTTTGTAGAACGAGTTTTGTCAGTGCAGTGAAACGGAAAACTTTGCGTTTTAGTGTTAATTCGTTGCGTGTAACACTAATATAGTGAATTATTTACTGTTAAACGTAAAATAAAAATGACAAACACAATTTGAAAATGAAAGATAAAAGTGTCGTCATCCCTTTGAGATCTAAACCATATAATTCGGTGCTTGAGCTCTAGTTCTTTTAGTAAAAAGCATCAACAGGAACGTCAACTTCGGATCTTAAATCTCTAAAACCTAAATCACACGATCACACATTTAATAATTGCCAACAGTACATCAGCAGAACGATCTTTTTCAGCGCTTCGCACAATTCTCAGTTATCTAAGAAACACTCAAACTCAAAATAGACTTTCATCTCTGTCCTTGTTATCAGTGGAAAATGGATTGTTTAATAATCTAAAAAGCAAGAGCAAGCAATATTTGATGTTTTCTTCAAGAACAATCGGCGCATAGAACTGAAATATAAATGGTCACTGGAGAAATCATAAGTACAACTTAGATAAGCTGTATTGCTATAATTTTTATTTATATATTTGTGTTTGTGTTATGTCGTGCAGCAACCTATATAATATTAACCTGGAAAACGTCGAAATTCCTGACTGCCACTCCCCAGATCAAGTTTGAAGTAACCGCCAACACTGTAATAGAGTGAGTTGAGATATTAGTGTATTAATATACCGACATACAGGTAAATAACATAGCAAACGTTCTTCTAATTATATTCTTGCCCGCTAGGAGGTACATCCCTTACACCGACTGAGTATTGCTGTCCATAGATGGCTCTACGTGTGTATATGATACACTGGATGAATATAGCACATTTTAGCGTGTTGTATCATAGATTGTGAATTTTAGTGTTTAAATGTGGGTTAGAGTTGGCTTGTTCAGTACTTCGTGAGATAAGTTGCTTTCAATAATTTACATTTAAGCAATACTGAACGTAGAAATATTTGTATTTCGGAAAGGATGTCTGCTTAGGTTCTTATATCTTTGTATTTTCCCACAATTTTTATTATCTAAATCCCAAAAAAGCGTCGGGACCTGATGGGTTGACACCTATCATGCTCCGCCATCTTCCATTCAAAGCCGTTCTTTTTCTTACTCGGGTTTTTAACATGTGTCTCGCCCTGGGCCACTTTCCACGGCAGTGGAGGGAGGCTCGGGTGATTTGCATTTTGAAGCCCGGTAAAAATCCGGCTCTCCCCGCCAGTTACCGCTCCATTAGCCTCCTGTCAGTCCTCTCGAAAGTTTTCGAGAGGCTTGTTTTAGCCCGCTTGTCGCCCCTACTGGGGGATATTCAAGCTATTCCTCTCCATCAGTTTGGTTTTCGTCCTGGGCACTGGACATCACAGCAGTTGCTCCGTCTGGTGGAGGCCCCTGCCCTGGGTTTCCAGGAAAGGGCATTCACTGCGGCGGTATCTCTGGATGTCGAGAAGGCCTTCTCTACCACCTGGCATGCAGGCCTCCTACATAAACTAATCACCCTGGGGCTTCCTGCACACATGATACACATTTTACACTCATTTCTCAAACACAGACATTTCACAGTTATTGTGGCGGGAAAGCTTTCTACCAGACGACACATCAGAGAAGGCGTCCCAGAAGGCTCTGTCTTATCCCCTACACTCTTTAGCGTGTATGTGGCGGATCTCCCCACGGAGCTACACGTCAACATAGCCCAATATGCAGACGACGTGCTACTTAACAACTCAGATAGAAACGCACGCAGAGCCTTCAACCCAATACAGCGACACCTAAGCCTCATTCATGACTGGTGTAGGCTTTGGCGATGGTCTATCAACCCAGAGAAAAGCCAAGCCATACTGTTCACCAAGCGTCACTTTCCCGCCAACCTCCCCGCCATTAACTATTGTGGCAGAAGGATAGAGTGGACAAACTCTCTAAAGTACCTAGGTGTAAAGCTGGACAAAGGCCTAACTTTTGGGGGTCACATCCAGGAGGTAGCTCATTGGGCGTGCGGAGCTTCGGCTTCGTTATACCCCATGATGCGCTCAGGAATGCCGACACCCCTTAAGTTGCGCCTTTTTCAGGCTTTAATTCTTCCAATCATGCTTTATGCGTGTGGGATCTGTTGCATGGCCGCAGAATCCAATCTGCGACAACTTCAGCGTGTACAAAATAGATGTCTTAGGGCCATCTATTACTTTTGCGGAAGGTTTCCCGTGAGATAACTTCATGAAGCCTCATCTCTCCACTATGTGGAAGATGTCATTAGGCGCCGGGCCACAAAATTCTACGCGAGTTTGCCTCAACATCAGAGTTCCCTGGTTAGGTCTTAGGGAACTATAAAACTTCCGAAAGACGCTACAAGCCCTACCGGCTTCCCCGCATGGCATGCGGGCACACCCGGTAACAATAAAATTGTTATTACAACCTCAAAATTATTACTGTTTGAAATTATTAGACCTTCTAAGTTAAACTCTTCCTAAAATTATCACATCAGCGGTGCACACATAGCGTTGCACCCGAGTTGGCTACCATGAGGAGCCACGGCTACCTCCCTTCTTTTCATCTACATTATCTTAAACCACCAACCTGCAAAACCCCACATTTCCTGTCATTAAGTGGTTAAGTCCATGTAGGACAGGTACACGAATGACACACATCGTGCTGACCCTCAGTCAGCCGCCAGCTGCTTGAATGAATGAATGAATGAATGAATTTGTTCTATATTTTTATTGTTGTTCGTCACATTTTTTGGAACGTATATTCATTTATATTGATCTTTTGAGAGACATTGCTGTACATATGTTTTGAGATTTGCTCTGTAATCACGAAAATTTCACTGCAAATATATGTCATCACAGGGCGGTGAAGGCTAAATAGTAACATGGTAGTGTAAGGTATAGTTTATAAGATGATATCGAAGTGTGCTAAAGTAACAGATTGTATAGGCGATTTGCTGATTCAGGTTTGTTATTTGTAATGCCTCGAGTACAGTATGTACGAAGAAACAAATTACATTTTGGTAAAACATGTTTTTCACCAACAGCAAATGTATTGCGTTATTCCTTCTTGAATACATTTATCTCTGGATTGAAACGAAAAACATTATGTTGATTTTGTGGAAACATCCTATATTGTATTTAAAGTTACCGGTTGAAGTCAGAATTGGTTTGGATTCGTAATGTAATATTACTTTTCTCAGGTCGTAGTCTCGAATCAAGATGGAGAAACTTGGTCATGCTTTACAAGCAATTAAGATTCCAGTGCTTCTTTCCACATACTTTATATTTAGCAAGATAATATAAAAGTACAAATATTAATACTTTTACATAAAATTGGCGGATACTCTTTTTAAGATGAACTAATTAATAAATGAGAACTTTTACTAGCGAGTGTAAGAACAAGTCTTAACTAATGGCGCCCACAATGGGAACTACGCGTTCTTCCTCAAGATCAAAATTAATAGTTTCGCAGTCACTATGACAATTAAACATGTTCTTATTGGCCACGTCATCACTAAAGGCCGATAAAATCATGTTGTTTATTCAGTTAATTTTATAATTTAATTTTCGAAGCCTAATTTAAACAGCTAACATCAAAATATTGTCCCTAGGCCATTGTTGATCGAGGCGGCAAGACATTCAAAGGGATGCGCAGTGCAGTGTGTAGATAAAAGCTCGCCGAAATGGCGGGGGGGAGGAGATGGATTTCTCGAGAGCTCGCCTTTGTTCTAGCGGGTCTCGATTGTTTGAGAAATTTCTGAAATGTTGGTAAACTATAAAAAGGTAGCTCGCCCGCCAAAGTGACTCAGTTTTCTTTGTGTTTCTATCCTGAACGTTTGATTTCACGAACCCACACAGTCCCAAAATTACTGCAAATAATTTTAAAATTCTAACATCTTTAAAACTAATTAACATTATTTGATCCTTTTGCATTCCGAACTCACTCAATCACACGTCTTCTTTTACACTCATTATTTAATCTCGTTCACTTCACAAATTCTTTTAATAATTAATGATGATTTATTCTTCAACATTTTAAAAATAAATTTACAACAATAAAAATAAAAATTAATATTTTGGGTTTAAAAAGTAAAACAACTATTTCATGATTTGAGTGAATTTCTTAGCAATGAGGTACGCGATAGATAACTTTAATAAACTAAAGCATTTTCATTATAATAATTAGTAATAACTATATCTGTTTTCGCTTCCCATGAAGAGTGGGATTAGCCTACGATTTACCTTTATTGCAAATTTGTAATTATTAAGTCCTAAATGGAAGGTTAGATTCTTAATGTACGTTAGTACTCACTGATGATTTCACTAACATTTCTCACGTTTATTAAACCTAAACTCCTCTAGGGAAATAAGAAACCTTCACCAGAGACGATAAAGAAATGCATGCCTCGAAATAAATATTTATTATTGTAAAAGTGAAGTAGAAGGAAATAGTTGAGTTATAAATCTGTGGAGTATTTCTAAAAATAGATCATGCTGACTTAAAAAAGTCATGAGCTCTCATTCATTATTTGTGTTTCAGGCATAGCACTGAGTTTATTTGCTGATCTTATTCTATATAATCATTCTATAATACTTTTTTGTCTTAGAGATAAGTTTTATGAAACTTACAGAAAATTTGTACCTACATGCTTGTTAATTTACATAACTCGTTGACACAATTTATATTATCTCCTGCTTGTATCCTAATTCCAATGAATGTTGTCAGAAATGATTTCAAAGCTCACACTTTTCCTAATATTTTAATGTTGAATATGCATTCTAATATTGATATTGCTTTCTTAATCGCAAACAACAGAATTATTACTTTGTTTATCTCTGTAATTCTTTATACCGTGTTTCATTGAAGAATTCTTAGATATTAGTTGTTTTTATTTAAAATTTCAATTTGTTTATATCTTGATGATACTAAGCACCATTCTTGTGCTTCTTGTGATCTCAGGAAAATTTGGAAGTCCAAACACAATGACCTACACTTCAAACATTTACCTATCACTTCAAACTTGTACTCAAGTACATACCACAAATGTTTAATGAAACTACTTTTGTAAATGTTTATCTTAAACTTGGAGTAGGTAGAAACAGGCAGCTGTAGTAGAGTGGGTAGAGAAAGTAGTGTTACTATAATGGATTAGTTTAACCTCATAAAGGTATATAATATACCAAACGTACTCTTAATTGTATTGCTGCCCGCTA